>JAOUQT010329478.1:0-13539 GCA_025769995.1 Xyliphius kryptos
GCATGTACATGAGGCATGAGCGAGTCCAGCTTCTCCTGCTGGAATATATTCAAAGTGCAGTGTTTCAATATTAATGATCCTCCCAAAATTGATACACTTCACTTTTCTGCACTGCCGTTGTTTCCACCCCGCACGCTGCTTACAGGTTGGCATGTTCGCCTTTCAGCACTGGGGCTCCAGGTTCGAATCCCAGTCTGGGTGGAGTTTCCATGTCCTCCCCGTGTCAGCATGGGTTTCCTCCGGGTTCTCCGGTTTCCTCCCACAGTCCAAAAACATGGACTAAATGTATATTACCTGCTCTAAAGTGTGTGACCAGCGATAGATTGGCACCATGTCCTGGGTCTATCTGCCCAGCGCCCAAAATGTTCTCCCCTGTATGGTCATGAGGAAGGGGACCCCTCCCCCGCCTTATTGTACATAGTAATTACAATATACATTATTATATACAAAATCATTAAATGAACCAAATACAAATGACTTGCAGAATCAGCTTACCAAATGAATCAAATCCACATTATAATGAAAAAAGGCCAGATGAATCACATCCAAATGACACAGTTGGCAAATCTTTAGTAAAGTATAGTAAAGTAAACCCAAATGACTCAGTTGCAGAATCATCTTAGCAAATGAATCTAATTTACATTATAATGAAAAAATATATATTTACCAGATAAATCACATCCATTATAATGAAAAAAGGTCAGCTGAATCACATCCAAATGACTCAGTTGGCAAATCTTCATCAAATAAAGCGAATCCAAATGATTCGGTTGAAGAATCAATTTACCAAATGGATCAAATTCACATTATAATGAAAAAATATATATATATTTACCAAATGAATCACATCCATACGACTCAGTTAATAAATCTTTACCAAATAAAGGGGATCCAAACGACTCAGTCTACCAAATGAATCACATCCGAATGACTCTCCTTAAGTAAATAGATCCACAAACTTTTATTCACATTATTCTGATGCATATTTCATCAACTCCATATAACTCTGTGTTAGAGAGTTAATTCAAGGAGGATGAGTCCTCCATCGAGCCCTGGTCCTCACAAGAAGTCCTGCTCTAAAAAAAACCCACAGTCAGCTGGATGTTTGGAGGTTCAGGTAACGTTAGGGTCTTACAGAGTATCTACAAGGGTGAAACTTAGCATCGTGATTACTCATCAAGACCTTGGAAAATCTAACAAGTTCTCACTTTCCTACGTTCGATTGTTCGTTCGCTACCGCCATCGAAACCAACACCTCGGATGGATTGGGGTCTTTGTGAGTACCTACAAAGCTAAAATTGTAGATGAAAAAGGCAGAGTACTTGCTCACTGACTCACTACTAATTATTCCAGTTCTAACTGCTTCTCACATCCTACGTTGGATGGTTCATTTAACATCGCTATTGAACCCAAAGCCCCTCCAGTGTAACGTCAGGGTCTTACAGAGTATCTACAAGGCTAAAACTTAGCATCGTGATTACTCATCAAGACCTTGGAAAAACTCCAAATTTTCATTTTCCTACGTTCGATTGTTCGTTTGCGAAACCAACACCTCGGTTGGATTGGGGTCTTTGTGAGAACTAACAAAGCTAAAACTTGACTCCATTGTTATTTATCGTGTCCTGGAAAAACGTATTGATAAATTCCCATAGGAAAGCAGCAAGCTGGACAGCGGATATGTGGAATGAACTCATATTCATTCCACATATTCATTTCAGATTTTTAACTATCCTAAATCTTACTCTGTAATTCTCCACTAAGTATTCCGCTACTTAAAGACATAGAGCTCATTAGAATAACCAATCCAACCTTGCTGAGGCACAATAGTCCCAAATAAAGCACCGATAAGTACAAGGTGTATGAGGTAAGGTGGGTTTGAGTTGGATTTCCAATTGCAATGGATTTGCAATAAATTTGGCCGTAAATCTTTTCCCAGACTTGTCGTTTTGACTTACAACTACTACTTTACATTTCAGCGGGATGCAGATGACTGAATTAATTCACATCCATACATACAAATGGCTCCTAATTCAATTATAACTCATAAGAAAGTTGGATAGGTAAACTTTAGCTTCAAACCCCCATCAGTCACAGTCCGGCATGACAGTTCAATAAAGTGTGCCGCAAAGAAGCAAAAAGCTGCATGTCCCTGCAGTCAGAGTGATCAGTATCAATCACACACTCCTCTCCCTCATGCTGGGAGAGTCAGGATAGATGAAAAGCCCAATAATAGCAGACACAGATCTCGGGCACTAGAGGGAGAAAGAAAAGGTAAAGAGCAAAACCCATCAAGTTAAAATAAAAAAATAAACTAGAGGGTAGTAACAACAGAGTACAGCAGCTGCAACACCAAAAACTACATTATGAGACACCAACTGGCAAAAGCTGGGAAAGGCAAGACCCTAATACAGTGTGTCAGCTTATGTTCTGATCATATTTCATTGCAAACCATGAGTGATAAATTTGTAATATAAGATTTTCTTCAATTATTAAAAGGAAAAACTTCATTAATAACCGCGGCAAGTGAATCCAAATGTGACTGATGTACTGCACCGTGCATGAATTTATACTTTCCTTAAAACTAGTGGCAGGCCGTCCGGGCCTTTGAAGCCTTTTCTGAAGACTTAAAAATATCGGAATCACAGACGGTTGTTAATTATATTTTGTCTATAAATACTTATTAAATAGTTCCGAATGGTCTGTCCGCTTCCTTTCGCAATGTTCCCCTCTGTTGAGTCACTTCCAGATATGTATTTCCTTATTAGCCAATCACATTTAAGCATCGTTGGTTGCCGGTTATTATATATTTCTGCTTCTGCCTTCAAAATGTTGCTGAACCCATTCCTCCTCTCTCTCTCCATTGGCTTCCTGTAGCTGCTGCATTCAGTACAAGGTACTGACTCTGGCCTACAGGACAGTCTCTGGATCTGCCCCCTCTTACCTTCAGTCCATCTTTACTAAATACACTCCGACTCGTTCAACAACATCTGTAAGGCTGACTCACTCGACATTTTCAAGAAACTTCTCAAAACCCATCTCTTCCACAGACACTTGATATAAAAAAAGCATCAGCTTTGATGGCAATGGAAAAGATAAGGACTTCATTTAAACATTAATTTAAAACACAGTTGTTGGCCGATGGCATCTGCCTGGCGCTCGTGTTTCTGCAGGCGTCTTGCCGAAAACCCCCCTACCCTTCGCGGTGCGGTGCTACCATCACATTGACGTCTCTATCTGCGATAAACTGCGATACAGCGGCTCATTATACCACATTTCCACAAAAAAATAGTAATTGACAGGTGAATTAAGTCAGAAGGAGCAGTACTGAAGGTGTAAAATGCATGGCCCAGCACTGGTCAAGCTCAAGGTTTTGTTTGTCATTTCAACATTATATAGTGGTACATATACAGTGTAATGAGCTAATATTCTCCGGGAAGCAGGTTCTTAAGAGAACAGTAAACTATGTAACATAAATTGTAAATTTATGAGATTTATGAAATTCATAGAGTGCTTAAAATATTCTACATGTTCTGGTGTTAAAAATGTGTTTTGGTGCCTATCCTATGATGGATGTCTTGACTTATGAGCACCAAAAAAATGCTCAGTGGCCTAAAACCCCAATAAGGATTTATGGCATCATGAAAAGAAAGCTAAATTATTTAGGTTTCCGTCACAGAATATATCCCAGAGTGTGATTATTCCTCCAAAGCAGCATCTCTGGATGCTTCAGCAAGGCTGAAATTGGGCAGGCTTATCTTTGGACATATGAATCAAGCAGCATACAAGGTTATTCTGGAAAAACACTTTCCACTATGCTGATGTTCCCAAACTCTGACTGTTTTCTCCAGCAGGACAATGCTCCATGCCACACAGCTAGGTCAGTCAATGCCTGGATGAGGGACCACCTAATCAAGGCCCTGTCATGGCCAGCCCAATCTCCAGACCTGAACCTCACTGAAAACCTCTTGAATGGAATCAAGAAGACGATGGATAGCCACAATCCATCAAACAAAGCCGAACTGCTTGAATTTTTGCACCAGGCGTGGCATAAGGTCACCCAAAGCGGTGTGAGAGACGGGTGAAATGCCATGCCAGCACTGTGCATCAAAGCTGTGATTAAAAATCAAGCTTACTCCACCAAATACTGATTTCTAAACTCTTCCTGAGTTAAAATATTAGTATTGTCGTTTCTAACTGAATTTCAACTTGTTTTCTTTGCATTATTTGAGATCTGAAAGCACTTTCATTATTTTAAGCATTTCCTATATTTCTGCAAATAAATAATCAATCTTAGTTTAGAATTTTGGAAAAGTTTTAACGCATGACGCATCATGCCTAACGACACCCATTCCCATGATTTATTTACAATAATGCACCCCCTTTTGTCCCTTACTGTTTTTTGTTCCTCCAGGGATGCTGTATCTGTATCAAAGCTGACCCCATCTGCTAAATGACCAAATGTAAATGTAAGTTATCGGTCCTTAATGTTGTTTTTTGAGAACTTTATGACAACTTACGAATTCATGATGAAAAGATAAACAGTAAAGGAAATACAGAACAGTTACTCAAGTTCAAACCCTCAGATATGAAAGGATATTATTTAGACATTCCAAATTGTTTTTGTCAGATGTTAGCTTCTAGAATCTGTGTTGACACTTGCTCAAATAACATTTGTAAAACCAATATGAAGAACTCCGTCTCTACTTGGATTCAATTTACAGAATGACATTCTGTGGTGGTGCAATGAGTCATATAGGGTTACCGAAAAAAAAAAGTAATTTTCCTAAGGTTACTGTGAACAAAACAGTTACAAGATAAACAACTGTGCATTCAGAGAAGAATAAAAATGAAGAAATGTTTCAAAGACAAATTCTGTACACATGCAAAAACACATACATCTACATTATTAAACACGCTACCATGTTCTGGTAGAAAACAGGTTGTTCCGGTCCCGTAATCTGATTGGCTAAGACATTTGTCTGGTCGTGACATTATTGACAATAAAACATGGTTTCAGTGTTGGGCCGTCAATCTGAAGGTTGTGGTTTCAATCCCAGGTCTACAAACATTACCAATGTGTGTTCTTGAGTAAGACCCTTAACCCTCATTGCTCCAGGGTTCTGTATCAACCTTGTGTTCTGACCCCAACCAAGCTGGGATACTTGTAAGTCACTTTAGTTTAAAAGTGTTTGCTAAATGACCAAATGCATCAATGTGATATACTATACATAATTTTTGATCATGCACTATTATAGGAAATGCCGCCTAATTAACGGCGTCTCTAAACCTGTATCCTGTTACTAATGGGACTTTAAAATGATGTCACAGAAGACATGTTTAGCTATAATCATGTTTCACATAAAACGGTTGACACGGTTGCTTTCTTACGTGAATTATCAGTAGGTATTACAAGCACCCAATAAGGAACGATGAAGCCAAGTTTCAGCTTTGTAGATACTTGACTAAACCCCAATCCATCCGAGTTGATGTGGCAATTGCGAACAAACAATTGAGCCTAAGAAAGCGAGAAGCCATTTGTTTTTCCAAGGACATGGTAGGGAATGACTGTGCCAAGTTTCCTCCTTGTAGGTCCTTGAGAAGACCCCTACGTGACACTGGAGGGGTCTTGCATTTGATGATAATAAACAAACCGTTAAATTTGGGAACTTAAGAAGCTCTACATTTTTTAAGGACATGATAGGGAATGGTGCGGCCAGTGGCTTAGTGGTTAGCACGTTCGCCTCCCAGCATGGGGATTCCCGAATGTCCTCCCAGTGTCCGCGTGGGTTTTCTCTGGTTTCCTCACACAGTCCAAAAACATGGATTCCAGGTAAATTTAATTTTCTAAATTACCGAATATAGTGTTTGTTTGTGTGTGTGTGTGTCCAGCAATGGATTGGCGCCCTGTCCTGGGTGTATCCGCCCGGCGCCCAGGATTTTCTCACCTGGATGGGCATGGGGAACCCTAGCAGAGGACAAAGCGGAAGATAATCGATAGTAGAAAGGTGAGCAGTACATTGTTTTTTCAATGACATGATAGGGAACCGAATTTCATCCTTAAAGGTAGTCGGAAAGTAAGAGAAGTAGTGATGAGCCAGTGAGGACATGGGCATATATAGGCATAGAATAAGGCACTCAACGTTGTGTATTATTGCAAATAAATCATGAGAAAGAGTTGCAACTGTATTCTGCTGAGTCAGTCTGAAAAATATCTTTTCTGTGATTTATTTACAATAATGCACAACCTCTCGTACCTCATTGCTTTATTAAATAAGCTTCACTTACGATATAGTACACTTTCCTCATATCCGTGTGGGTTTCCTCCAGGTTCTCCGGTTTCCTCCCACAGTCCAAAAACATGGATTCCAGGTGAATTGAATGCTCTGAATTGCCCTGTATAGTGTGTGTGTATGTGTGTGTGTGGATGTGTGATTGAATGTGTGTTCAGCGATGGATTGGCGCACTGTTCTGGGTGTGTCTGCCCAGTCCCTGAGAGGTTCTCTCCTGGATGGGCATGGGGAAAAAGCAGAAGATAATGGATGGATGGATGGATGGATAGTTCTCTTTATTCCGTTCTTTAAAGAACAGGACCACGACAGATCACATAGCATTTGGGTGGTGGGTGTTATTGAGAGAGTAGTGATATGTTTGTGTGAAATAATTGAATGAAACCCCTGTGCTGCTGGAATTCAACGACACCTTAGTGTCATTGCTGGACTGACAACAGTCCATCAGCCAAAAATGTTTAGCATGTTCAGCGAACAGTAATGAAGGAATATAGGAAACTAATATCAGCTGTGCAATAATAAATATCTTCGCAAGTTTGAAAAGAATTCTAAAACACTTCTGGGAAAAGGTCAGGTTGGTGACCATAGAAACCTCATCTTAATACTTCAAGCCTCCCTGGCGCTGACAGCCATATTGTTCAGAAAGAGAACAAAAAAAGACTCCAAAAGACTGAACTGAATATGAACACAATCAAAAAATTACTTAAATGCAAATTTGGCAAAAAGTGTGGAGCACTTTATAGACCAGCTAACATACTGTAGGACCGATTCCACCCTTGACATTATTTGTTCGATCTCCTACCCTCTGGAAAACGCTACAGATCCATCACATCATGGACTAATAGACTTGAGGACAGCTTCTATCCCAGAGCATAATGAGAACTTATCACCACTGAAACCATCATCCATCCAGATCTAACTAATTTTTATTTACTTATCCTTTAAAGTGTGCCAATGTTCTTTTATTTGCACCTTAATAAAGCACTCTAATCTTATGTAGAAGCTGCAATGGTGACTTTAGTTGTTTAAGGGTCCAAGTTGGGAATTGTGTGACCTGGGTTTTTTAGTAATGTTGATTTATTATTTTTATTGATATTTTTTTTTTTTGAGTTGGAGTTGTGACTAAAACATATCATTGAGCACTTTGGGCAGGGGCCTGTACAGGTTCTGCCCTTTGAAGTTATACCGTCTTAGTAAGTGATGTCAATACTGTTCTTTGGGGAATTTGGTCTGCTATTCAAAAAAATCTATATTGTAATATTGCACCTTAGTACATCTAAGAAGTTTGTGAATCAACCACATTCTTCACAAAAACATTAATGACTCTAGTCAACCAATGCTATAGAAAGAAATAGAGAGAGAAGATGGGGAGGAAGGGAAGGATAAATGGATGGATATACAGTGGAGCCAAAAAGAATTTAATCAGCCACTGATTGTGTTCTCCTACACAGAAAGATGAGCAAGGTCTTTACTTTTCATCTTGGGTACACTTCAACTCCTATAAATCCAGGAAATCATTTTTTGTAAATTATGGTGGAACATATGTATTTGGTCACCCACAAACAAGCTAAATTTCAGCCTTTTACAAACATGTGACCTCATCTTCAAACCAAGATAGCAAAATTACTTTGGCTCAGATCTGGCCCACATCCCTTATGTTCATTTGGCCCACTTGCCTCATGGAATGACGGCACTTGGGTGGACCACTCCCGGTTTCAAGGTGTGGCATGATTAGGGCCACGTGTCAGCCAAAGGTGACACATACAAGGAAGCACTGCCAAACCTTTACCAGATGTGGGCCATATCTGTTTCGGAACGAGGGCCAAATACATTTTTTCAGTTTGTGGAACACCTTTGGCTCATATGCAGGTAGCACTGTCATATCTCCACCAGATGAGGGCCAATTGCATGTTTCAGGATGCGAACCACCTTTGGTTCACATGCAGTTTGCCAGTGCAGTCAGTGGGCCAGCAGCGCTATGGTTTAGCCAGATGTGGCCCACATTGTATGCTATCTGGGAGCTCTTCTGTCTTCCACTCGTTACCTGTATTAATTGCATCTCTTTGACCTCATTATCTGTATAAAAGATCCCGTGGGGTCAAAATGATCATGAGAACAGTGAGCGAAAATCCCTGAACTACAAGAGGGGCCAGATAAATGACCTGCAGAGAGCTGGGACCAAAGTAACAAAAGACTACCATCAGTAAACCACAACATCAGAAATTCCACTGTGCCAGACGTATCCCTCAGCTTAAGCCAGTACATGTCCAGGCCCGTCTGAAGGTTGCCAGAGGGCATTTGGATGATCAAGAAGAGGATTGGGAGAATATCATGTGATTAGATAAAACCAAAATCAGACTTTTTTTTCAGAAGAGGAAGAATGCTGAGTTGCATCATACCCAAGAACATCATACCTACTGTGATGCATAGGGGTGTAAACATCATGCATCGGGGCTGTTTTTCTGCAGGACAACTAATCTCTGTTGATGAAAGGATGAACAGGGCCATTTATCGTGAGATCTTAAACCAAAACTTCGTTGCTGGGTATGACACGACAATAATCCCAAACACATTGCTTAGGCAACAAAGGAGTGGTGCCGTAAAAGCATTTCAGTCCTGGAGTGGCCTAGCCAGTCTCCAGACCTCAACACATTTGATCATTAAGCAGACGTTTTTTTTCAAAGCGACGTATAGTTGAGCTTGGTCAGAGAACAGGTTTGAAACCGTATCACTGGAGCAATGAGGGCCTGGGAATTGAAACCACAACCTTCAGATTAATAGCCCAACATCTTAACCACTGAGCTATCACACCCACCACTGAGCATTACAACACCATAGTAATTTGTGGAGGGGGTTTAAAGTCTGTGTTGCCCAGCGACAGCCCCAGAGCATCACTGCTCCAGAGGAGATCTGCATGAAGGAATGGACCAACATAGCAGGTATAGTGTGTGCAATCCCACTAAAGACTTACAGAAAATGTTTGTCTCTCATAGTTGAAATGTACCTATGGTGAAAATTACAGACCTTACTCATTTTTCTAAGTAGAACTTGCACAATCTGTGGCTGACTAAATACTCTTTGGCTCCATTGTATACCTGTATCTGTAAAGAATTTAAACCTTATATTTGCCTACTACCTTCCTACCATTACCGACCTCGTTTTTTTTGTTAGTTTGGTTCCAAAACATCATGAAGCCCCTCACTTTCAACTGTTACATTGGGTTTATCTTTAGGTGCTCAGGCTTTAGAGTGCAAACTAAACTAGAACTCAAATTCTCCCATTGCTCACGGTGGGAGAAACTATTAGAAACCCACACAAAGAGAACATGTAATTGTTTTACAGGAAATACTTCAGCCACTTTTCTAGGAATTACAGACATCCCTGCTGTGAAGCAGCTTTACTCCTAATTATATGTGGACAGTAAAGGCCCAACAATCATTTTAAGTTATAAATCCTGTGTTGCAAAATGGTAAATATGAATTATTATTGTAAACAGTTCAGTCACCTGTACACAATGTACATGTGCGCATATACAACGGGGCCATATGAGATCAAATGGACGAAAGGAAATTGCATCCACCCACATTATGATTAAACTAAAGTTCCAGTTTCCCTTTAAAATCTCAGGGTTTTGATGTTTTGATTAGGTTTATTACCAACAACCAAGCAGAGGAAGCATTCGTTCTTTCTGATAGTAATCAATTCGCACTTGGTATCATGTCACCACAAGTTGACGAGTTAAGGACTCCCTGGAGATGTGATTGGGGAGAAAAACTGCAAAGCCATTAAAGCTTTCATGTGACCCCCTCTTCTAACTCGATATGCTGAGGTGGCTGGGGACTAAAGACTCAATGTTCTGAAAAGTGGAAAATAAAGTGGATTATAAGGGCACACGAAGGGCATTTAAAATGAACAGCACCCACACTGTTAATTGGTTAAGCGGTATATGAATTTACCATAAAATAAGGAGCATGAGGTACTCAAAACACGGTTTGGGATTTTTGTAAAGAACATTTACATATTAAGTAGACGATCATGAAAAAAGAAGAGTTGCTTGACGTTTAACTCTTTACAGATTTTACTAGCGATTAAGACTCAAGTAGTCTATTTATAGAGTGCTTTTTACAATAGTGTGTTGTCACAAAGCAGCTTTACAGAGTTCTAAGCCTAAACCCTAAAAAAAAAAAACTCCTGGATATGATGTTATTTATTTTTAGGAAGAAACCTTGGGAGGACCAAGGCTCAATTGGGTACTCCTCGCCCTTGAGCGGCTGGTTTGGGCTTGTGTTAAGAGTGGATGCAAGGGTTGGGCTATCTTGACTTTGAATTAGAATCATCTAAGATTCTAGAAGCTACCATTGGTTAAAATAGAACTTCAGGGACGGGCAAAGATCAAGTGTGAGTTGGACTGGAGATAGAATTGGGTACCAGACTTTTGCAAAATTTGTGCAGAGCTAACACTCCTGCTAGGCTTTGATAAGCTTATGAGAAAATTTGGTAAACCAACCAAAGTCTGGAGTTGGGCTGTAGACCAAGTAGTCACTAGAGCCCCTTTAGAGCTCAGTACTTGGACCCCTCCTATTTTCATTATACATGACTATTAAGGCACATGGTTTCTCTTACCATTGCTCTATTAATAGTTAAAAAATGCACGGAATTTACTTAAACATGTATAGATCTTTATTTCGGTGACTGTTTTCAGTTTTCTCTTACTGCATATAGGAAGGTAATTTTGGTTAAATAAAGCGGTTTCAAAAGTCAAAAAAAAAAAGTCTATGCCGATGACACTCAGCTTTGTTTGTCTCTTGAAGACTCTTCCATTATCAAATCGAACTATTACTGCCTCACTGACATATCTGTCTGGATGAAGGCCAGTCATCTCAAATTGAATTTGGCAAAAACGGAGTAACTCATAATCCCTGATAAACTCTCAATTCATCATAACCTGACCTGACCAACAATCTCTGAGTCTGCCCTCTCTTACCTTCAATCCATCTTTTCTATATAAACTCCAACTTGTTCACTGCACTCTGAGCACTGTGAAATGATCTTCCCAACACTGTCCGTAAGGCTGTCACTAAGCACTATCAAAAAATATTTCTTCCACAGGCATTTGTTCTTATAATAAAGAAACCAAGGCAGTCAGATCGAGTGAGGCCCAAGTTTCAGAATACTATAGTGTAGCTGGTTTGTCCTTAACTACTGACTTCTCTCATTTGTAAGTCGCTTTGGATAGAAGCGTCTGATAAAAGAAAAAGTTATGATAACCCAAAGTTAAGTTATGATTCGTCCCAATGGTTAAGTTAAGGTTATGTTTAGCCTTGAACAGCGCTTGTTTAAAGCGTTTAAATTTGTTTAAGAACAATCTTGAAATTCATTTCAAATTTTTTATTATAAAGTTAAAAAGATTAAAACAGTTTTTCTGGTTAATGGTGGTTTATGTAACGTTTCTTGAGTTAAGCTAAAAGCAATAAAGTTTATAGTAGGTACCAAAGTAGTAGCTCAGTGGTTAGGGTGTTGGGCTATCAAGCTGAAGGTTGGGGGACGGAATGGGCCCTTGCAAGCTCCAGGGGTGCTGTATCGGAACAAATCCCATACTTTGTCCTCAAAAGCCTTTGCTAAATGACCTGATGTGATATAATATAAAGTCTTAATGTTTTTAATGAGCTGGTTCCCAAATAGGGGCAGAATCCCAATCTGGGTGGTGTTTCCATGCGCTTCCTGTCTCTGCGTGGGTTTCCTCCAGGTTGTCCGGTTTCCTCCCACATTCCAAAAACATGGATTCAAGGTAAATTGAATGCCCTGTATAGTGTGTGTGGCTATGTAAGTAAGTATGTAACCAGCGATGGATTGGCGCCCTGTCCTGGGTGTATATACCCTGCGCCGAGACGTTCTTCCCTGGATGGGCATGGGGAACCCCTCCCCACGACCCTCATAAATGAATAAGCGGAAGATAAAGAATGAATGGTTTCCAAGTATTCGCAAAGCCTGTATTTTCAGATTTGATGTTAAACCACTCATTTCTACAAGTAAATGTACAAGTTTAGACTTGATGTCAGTTTAGACTTGAGGTCAATTTAAGTACAAATCTGATTAGGTTAGGGCTCAGAGTGAGGTCTGTCTAAACATTAAGTAAAGTGATTTGTTTTGCCTAATGTTCTTACACACAGAGTAAGCGGTCTTCCAAACACATGTGCCAGGAGTGGTGGGCAGTCTTGTACATGATTTGGAAAAAATATATTAATACAAATAGCCATTTAGTAACAAAAATGCTTTGTATAAACGCAATAACTACAATGAGTGTATATTTTTTGGTTTAAAC
Organism: Xyliphius kryptos; assembly: GCA_025769995.1. Taxonomy (NCBI): domain Eukaryota; kingdom Metazoa; phylum Chordata; class Actinopteri; order Siluriformes; family Aspredinidae; genus Xyliphius; species Xyliphius kryptos. The sequence goes on from JAOUQT010329478.1 coordinate 12,610, forward strand.
AAAAAACCCTATTGGAGCAGTGGTGTACAGGAGGTTCTAAAAACGAAACTAAATCAGTTTGAGTGATGTTGCAAACACGTGTGGCCAAGTACTTTTGATAGAACAGTCCATGATTCACCATACACTTTAATACTTAACTTTTTAAGGTATTACTTAAAAAAGTACAAGCATCTACACAAAGGGAGCTAAATGAGAACCTTTAGGCAGAGCAGCTGTCAGAACAGGAACGCTTGTGCCAGTCTGCATCGCTCACTTGACACTCGGGTGTGACAGCTACTGCATAAAATCTAAAAGCAAATCTGCACTGATTAAAACGACGAAGAATGAGTGTAGCTCCAAGCTGTCCTCCGTTTTCTTATTAGATGACAGCAGCGTGCTTCTAGAACATTCTACACATACTACCTTACATGGTTGCTCCTAAACAATAAGGTAAATCTTGGAAATAATCTAAAAATAGCTACATACAACCTTAAATTATAAGGATTTTCCTTTGTGGGATATTAAATAAGCCGTTTTATCGAATTACTAGCATTATTTTCGTTTTTTATACGAACATAAGTTACACAATCATTTTATGTTAACTTCTTTTTCTTGGGAGGGAGGTTAATAGAGACAGGGTTTGTTATGTAACACTAAAATAATTCCCTAGAAAATGCAACTGAAGAACCTCAAATAAATAAATATAAAATATAAAAAAATATATATTAAAAAGGAAAGGAAATGGCGGCACGGTGGCTTAGTGATTAGCACATTCGCCTCTCGGCGCTGGGGATTCCTGGTTAGAATCTGGGGAGTTTGCATGTTCTCCCCGTGTCTGCGTGGGTTTCGTCCGGGTTCTCCGGTTTCCTTTCACATTCCAAAAACATGAAGGTAAATTGAATGCTCTAAATTGCCCTGTATACTGTGTGACTGTGTGTGTGTGGATGTGTG
>JAOUQT010329493.1:0-13537 GCA_025769995.1 Xyliphius kryptos
TTTAAGACGCGAGGGTGCAAAAATAAGAAGCGCAAGCGAAAAAATGTGCAACGAAGAAAATTGCTTACGAATTCTGTTGCGTTCTTAAAACTTGTGGACCCTTTCTGACGCTATATGTAAGTGACTGCAAGGAGAGTACCTCTTTGGTGGCAACAAGAAGCAGGGTGTCCATAACAGTAAGGATGGGGGAGATGTCAAAGTCCGCAGGTGCTCCCTTAGGAGGTAGGAGCAACAGCCCGCTTGGATCTTTATCACTGCAAAAAGAGTGGCAAGTAGGTGAGAGACCAAAGCAAAACTAAAACTTTAATGATAAACTGATGAATAGATGAACTATTTATTACATATTTGTATGTAGACCTCCTGATCTGCAGATAACTGAGAAAAAGAGATTACCAATCTATTGTTTGTAAATGTGGAACTACAAAGTTCATCTGAATGATAAGTAGAGCAGATACGATGAATGATAAGTGTATAACAGACACTGAGTTTACAGTACTAGTCAAAATCTTGGAAACACCTACTTTTTGCTCCACTTATTGTCTAGGTCATCAGCTCCAGATACCATAAAAAAGGACTTTATAGTTCTACAATTTCATACAGTAGTTCATCTGTTTGCGGACTACAGTACATACTGCGTTATTTCCTTTACTCTGTTCTCTAAAGCAGGGGTTCTCAACTGGTCTCAGCATGGAAGCGACATTTTTACATGGTAATTAAGTCGCAACACACTTCGATTAAATCCAAACCAAATTTAGCCTGCGAGTGCATTAAAAGTAAACTGAATTTCTTTTAAAAACTGAGAAACTTGATGAATGAATGAAAATCCACATTGCAAATACATTAGGCTGTTATTTGCGGTTCACCATTTTGCCTTCATTCATCAACACAAATATAAAGAGTAGGGGTTACCGGTAAACAAATGGTTGTTACCATGGCAACAACATATGACCATTAAATTTTTATTTTATTATTATAATTTTTTAAATGTACAGTGGAATCTTTCAAAGACCCCACGATTCACAAAACACATTTTAGAGGTACAGTTGTGTTCAAAATAATAGCAATGTGTTTAAAAACTTGAGTTAGGGACAAAATCTTCAGAATGTTTTTTATTCCTATGAACTAAGATCATTGCACACTGTTTTCTTAACTAAAACATCAAGAGAAATATACATAAATTGTAAGTACTTAACAGTAAATAGTAATAAAAAAAAACATGTAATACATGTCTACTTGTATTACAGCCCAGGATGTTTGGATGACATCCCATCATTTATTTGCATTTCTTGTGTTTGCCTATTAAACTGCATTTTTGAGGTCAGCCCACAAGTTTTCAATCGGTTTCATGGATTGGGCTTCCCACTCGAAAACCTCAATTTTGTTTTCTTGGAACCAAAATTGAGCTCGTTTACTGGAGTGTTTTGGGTCAGTGTTGTGTTGAAACACCCATATCATAGGCATTTTCTCCTTAGCATAAGGCAACATGACCTGTTCCAATATTCTGATATATGCAAACTGGTTCATGATCCAGTATGCGGTAAACAGGCCAAGCACCTTAGTAATCATGATGCATGCACCACCATGCTTAACTGTCTTCAGAGTGTACAGTGGCTTGAATTCAAAATTTGGGGTTCGTCTGATGAACTGTCTGTGGCCTTTGGATCCAAAAAGAACAATTTTACTTTATCAGTCCATGAAATGTTTCTTCATTTATCTTTGGGCCAGTTGATGTATTATTTGGCAAATTGTATCCGCTTCAGTACATTTTTTTATGTTTTTCAATACATTCATTTATTCATTCATTATCTTCCGCTTATTCCTTTATGAGGGTCGCGGGGGGATTCCCCATGCCCATCCAGAGGAGAACGTCTCGGGCGCTGGGCAGATACACCCAGGACAGGGCACAAATCCATCACTAGGCATGTTTTCGGAATGTGGGAGGAAACCGGAGAACCCGGAGGAAGCCCAAGCAGACACAGGGAGAATATGGAAACTCCACTCAGATAGGGATTCGAACCGGGAATCCCCAGCGAATGTGCTAACCACTAAGCCACCATGCTGCCCCATGTGGTAATACAATTTTTGCCAAAATAAATTATTAATTTGGTTTGTTATAATGGATGCTATTATTTTGAACATTACTGTAAATGTAGTGTTTAAAACAGAACAAGGGAATTGTATAAACAGAATTTTATGTTCAATTATAAAACATACATATAAAGGACTAATGTAACTAAACATTTAACAGAATTGCATTCACATTTCTCATCTAACTGTTTTCAATTTATCTAAACTAATAAGCTCATTTTGTCCCAGTACTTATACTTTATACCAATAATGAAACTTTGTGAGCATTTGGTTGAACAGTATTAGAAGTTACCTGAAATAATTGCAGAGCGACTGAAATGTCAGTTTGACTGATTCAGGCTGATATTCATCCAATACATTCTTCTACAAACAGAAACATACATGGCAAACTTAATAATATACTTCTCAACTTTCAAAATTCTCTTTTAATTATTTTTTGTTCACACAAACAAACTTACCAATATATCAAAGAGTTTGTTCCGACGGCTCTGTTTGTCCGGGTAAAAGATGGCCGCGCCTTTAAGGATAGCCTTGACTGCCTCTTTCCTCAGAGAATTATCTACAGTCATTGCTCCTTCTGGTCCATCCACCACTGAAACATAAATTAAAATGCCATTCATCCATCGTGTAGCATGTGCGCCCTGAGGTTATGAGGTGTAATGTAATAATAGGTGAGTACGAAAGTTCCAAACGTTGCAAAGACTCATACATTTAAATCTTATTTAAAATGGGTTGATTAGTGAAGATATTAGGAAGTGGTAGGTCAGTGGTTAGGGTGTTGGACTATCAATCAGAAGGTCGGGGGTTCAAATCCCAGGTCCACTGAAGTTACCAGTGTGGGTTCTTGAGCAAGATCCTTAACCCTCATTGCTCCAGGGTCCAGTATCAACCCTGTGTTCTGACCCCAACCAAGTTGGGATAACTTGTAAGTCGCTTTGGATAAAAGTGTCTGCTAAACAACTAAATGTAAATGTATAACTAAATGTAAATATTAATGGTTGATGTAGAGAAGACTTCAGCTACTCAAAAGTTTGTGGTTAAAATTGTCTGGTTCTTGTATTTACAATGCTCTATACATTATTAATAGAACAGATCTGGACCGCAGTGAAACTCATTTACACTATGAGAAAGGAAATCACATTGTACTATTTTTAAAGAACTTATTGGTAAATTATGTTGGAAAAGAAGTATTTGGCAATAACAGAAGTTCAACTCAATACAATGTAATAAACTTTGTTGGCAATGACAAAGATATAACGTTTCCTGTAAGCCTTTACCAGGTTTGCACACACTGTGGCTTATATTCTGGCCCACTCCTCCATGCAGATCTCCTCTAGATCCATGATGTTTTGGGGCAATCGCTCTGCACCACGGACTTTCAAATCCCGCCACAAATTGAAGGGTTAAGGTCTGGAGACTCGCTAGGCCAATAAAGGACCTTGTAATACTTTTTATAGAGCAACTTCTTCATTCCAAACACGATCAGTGTCATGCTGGAAGACCCAGCCACATTCCCTCTTTAATTCTCTTACCCTTTCGCCGTAGTGTGTTACTGATGGTAGCCTTTGTTACTTGGGTCGCAACTTTCTGCATGTCATTCATCAGGTCCCTCCGTGTAGTTCTGCTCACTGTTCTCAGGATCATTTTGACCCCACAGGTCTTGCGTGGGACCCCAGATCGAGGTATCAATGGTCTTGTATGTCTTCCATCTTCTTACAATTGCGCCCACAATTGATTTATTCACACCAACCTGCTTGACTATTGTAGATTTACTCTTCCCAGCCAGGTGCAGGTCTACAATTTTTTTCCTGGTGTCCTTCCACAGCTGTTTGGTCTTGGCCATGGCGGAGTTTGGAGTCTGACTGTTTCAGGTTATGGACAGGTGTCTTTATACAGATAATGAGGTCAAACAAGTGGCATTAACACAGGTAATGAGTGGAGGACAGAAGACCTTCTTAAAGAAAAAGTTACAAATCTTGCTTGTTTGTAGGTGACCAAATACTTGTTTTACAAATAATTCTTTGAAATCCTACAAAGTGATTTTGTGGATTATTTTTCTTACTTTGTCTCTCATAGTTTAAGTGTACTCATGACGAAAATTACAGACCTTTTTGACCAGTGGCTGACATATGTTTTGCCCCACTGCACAAACTTTTAAAACATGTAGTTTCTGTCCTTAAATACTATTGGGTGAGCCGTTTGTCCAGCCGTTTGGCACACACAATACACACTGCTCCAAAAAGAGGGAACACTTAAGCAACACAATTTAACTCCAAGTCAACCACACTTCTGTGAAATCGACCTGTCCAGTTTGGAAGCAACACTGATTGTGAATCAATTTCACTTGCTGTTGTTCAACTGGAACAGACAACAGGTAGAAATGAGAGGCACTTAGACAGACAGCCCCTATAAAGAAGTGCTTCTGATTTTTTTAAGTCATTTTGATGTTCATTTTTAAGTCATTTTTCACTATCCACTAAATAAAGATTTTTTAACTGAAATGTTTTATTTATTGAGATCTAGGATGTGTTTTTTTTGAGCAGTGTATATACAGTGCATCACAAAACTGAATACAGCCCTCACATTTATGTATATCTTTTTATGGGATGACACTGACAAAAGTAGTCTGTGTGCAGTTTATATAACAGTGTAAATTTATTCTTCCCTCAAAATAACTCAATAAACAGCCATTAACGTCTAAACCACCGGCAACAAAAGTGAGTACACCCCTTAGTAAAAGTTCCTGATATTTTGTGTGGCCACCATTATTTTCCAGAGCCGCCCTAAATCTTAAATTGTGTCAAGTGTCATTTTGTCAGTGTTGTCCCATGAAAAGATATACTTAAATATTGGCAAAAGTGTGAGGGGAATACTCACTGTTGTGCCACAGGTCTGTTCAGTGATCTTTATGTTCAATGAGATAATAGGGACCATAGGAAACTGTTGACTATCCTTATCTGAGCAGCCAAAACAGCAGCACTAGTAATCTGTATTCTAGATGAAACTCTAATAACACAATTAATGGTCAACTTATTTCTGACATTCCTTTGACTGATGACAGAATGCAGAGGCATATCGTACCCTGACACAGGTGACTGTACAGCTCTCCTACGGCTTCAGCAGAATGCACAGCAGTGCTCGCAGATGCTGAAGAAGATGATGATGATGCTGCTGCTGACCCCTGGGTGTCTGGTAAAGGAGGAAGAGCCGGGAAGCAGTTCTGAAGTAGCTGAAGCAGGAGAATTCGAGCCTTCATTGGCTCCTCTCCATCTCTGTGTGAGACAAAACCAGGTTATACAGAAAGAAACTTTATAAAGTTTATTGTGCATTTATTATTTTGTTAGTCATGCGTGATCCAACCGCTGAATTTGCTGGCATGCTTTAAAGCTTTACAGTTATAGTAGCTAGCTGCTTTTGTTATGGTGTATTAGGGATGGATCTGGGATGCAGCCATCAACTGCGCACTGTTATGTAGTTGTCATTTATTTGTAGTTGATATAGTCATTTATTTTAACTATAAATGGAATAAAACGAGGACGGCACAGTGGCTTTGCCTCTTAGTGCTGGAGATCAAGGTTCAAATCCCGATCTAGGTGGATGGATTCACCATGTTCTCCCCTTGTGCGTGTGGGTTTTCTCCAGTTCTCTGGTTTGTCTCCTCTGCGTGTGTGTATGTCAGTGCAAATAAGTGTGCGCGCAGTGATAGACTGGCGCCCTGACCTGGGTGGATCTGCGGAGCGCCCAAAACATTTGCCTCTGGATGGGCACAGGTGACCTTGGTGGGTTTCACAATAGTTTACAACAGAAAACAACAAACTGTCTCTAATTAAAAATGCTAGATTAATAAACACATTCATAACCGTATTTATTTAAATAACCATCAATGGAACATTAAGTAAATGTCAATAACATCAATCAGTGGTGTCTACTCACATAGACCTGAGTTTTCTGTAAAAGTTCCAGAATAGTGGCAAATTTAACCCAGAGAAGTCCAACAGAGCCTTCTGTTTCTGAAGCAGTGTTTCCTGAAATACAATTAAGACAAGATACAGTGGTGCTTAATTGTTTTAAAAAACCTTAAAAATTCCTGATGACAAAAGGGTGGCACGATGAAGTAATATTTAGCATGTTCGCCTTTAAGGTCTGGGGAACAAAGTTTGAATTATAATCTGTGTCGAATTTCAATGTTCTTTGTCCATGTGGGTTTTTTTTTCCAGATTCTCTAGTTTCCAAAAACATGGATTCGATGTATATTGGTTGCTCTGACTTACCCCTATCTAAAATCTGCTGCACTGTGCGTCAATCATACTTCATTAATTACAGAATTTACACTGCTTTATTCACTCTAACTGTGTTTCTTGTCTGTTTTTCTGAGGTGTCGTCTTGAGGTGTCCCCATCTCCTTGTCTATGGCACTGCCGATACGACCATTACGGAAAGCAACATGGACTTCTGTTGGACTGACAGCTTTGCAGTCCTGGAGGATGGACTCATAGTTATCAAATTTTTACCATTGTTTAATATGAACACATATGGACTGATCTATACACAATCTGTACAAGGCTGTCCTACTCTGATGTTGCCTGGCCGCTCAAGGAGGATGAGTCCCACACAGAGCCTTGGTCCTCCCAAGGTTTCTTCCTAAAAATAACATCATCACAGGGAGTTTTTTCTTGCCACTGTCGCGTCGGCTTGTTCTTTGGGGGTTTAGGCTTTGGACTCTGTAAAGCTGCTTTGTGATAACACACTTGTAAACAGAGCTATATAAATAAATTACTTACTTAAATTACTTAAAATTGACACCATATAGTGTGCCGTCTTAGTCATAGTGGGTCATAGTGGGTATGACTAGGTTTGTGCCCAGGGATGGATTGGTGCTCTGGATGTATCTGTATGCTGAGGCAATAAGTATGTTTTTTTATTAGACAATGCACATTTAAAAAGCAAGGTGACTGATCGATTATCTCTCAAAGAAAAAGCTAGGAGACCCAGAGTCCAAAATATGGACATAATGAGGACTTTAAATCGACGCAATTTTTTAGTTGTGTATTTGATCAATGAATCTTAAATACGAAACAAAAACGTTTTAAGCTATGAATAGTGCATTGTTATGGTCTGCAGTCTCAGTTTATATTGTTTGTTCAAATACATTTACATTGTTATTCAGCAGACACTTGTTTTGAGGCTAGAACACAGGGTTTCCCATACAGCACAACCTGGAACAATAAGGGTCTTGCCCAAGGACCCACATTGGTAACTTCAGATTGATAGCCCAACAGCCTAACCACTGAGCTACCCAACTACCTAATACAAAAACATATCTAGTGAATTAATGAACACAGATGATAATACTTCATTCATTCATTTATTATCTTTCAATTAGTCCTATACTAAGATCATTGGGGGGGAATCCAGGGGAGAACATTATGGGCGCTGGGCAGATACACCCAGGACAGGGCACCAATCTACAGTATTGCACACTTACTATATAGGGGCAATTTAGAGCACTCAATTCAAGTTCAATCTATGTTTTTGGACTGTGTGAGAAAACCAGAGACCCTGAAGAAAACCCAAAAGGACACGAGGAGAACTTGGAAATCCCACTCAGATCAGGATTTGAACTTGAATCCCCAGTGCTGAGATGGCTGTGCTAACCACTAATACACAGTGGTGTCCAGATAATTAACTGTTTCAAAAAACAGTTGTGTGTGTGTAATTTTATTGTATTTTACAGCACCCTATAACTGTCATAGTATGGCCAAATGGACACAAGGGGTCCTAACATTAACCAACAGCAGGCTGACAAGACAGATCTATCTGCGTGCGCAGTGCTTTGGGCACTTATGGGCCTCAAGAGAACTTATTTGGGATTAAATGTCCCGATTAATCATCTGGCTCAACTTGCATCCCCTCACTCTTAATTATCTGAGGAATTGCACATGTTTGAAATCTGACAAAATTTTGTAAACTATCAACAGCATTGCAAAAATTAGCACTTAAAAATAAGTTTACTGCATGTAGTATTAAGATATAAAGTTATCCTATTTCCAGCCTGAGCATGCCTCTGTGCAATTTACCAAGTCTCGAGTGAGCTGCTGAATGAAGTAAAGGGTCTTTTTGATGAGGGTGAGGCCAGTGACCGGTCCAGAGTCTGCTCCCTGTACTTTAATGTTCAGTTCCTCTTCCTCCAGTCTCTCCAAATCAGGACACAGATATCCGCTAAAGGTTAGCTGCTGCACACCTAGCCGCTCAGCTGAGTCCTGCCTCACGCACACGAACTTCACCATCAGGAACTACACAAAGACACATGGGAAAATATTTTTTCAGTAGTCCAAGAACTTGAGGAGGCTTGAAGTAAAAACAGCTGAATATATTAGGAACCCTTCAAAATTTCCTGTATTCCTGTACAAATATAAAAATAAATATTGTTAAGTGGCTATTTTCCATTTCTACAACCCCTGGCAAAAAGTATGGAATCACCAGCCTGGGATGAGCACTCATTCTGACATTTCATTCTGTAGAACAAACTCAGATCAAAAACATTATACAGTAATAAGGTCATTCCAAAGTGCAACTTGTTGGCTTTCAGGAAAACATTATAGAAGTCAGTGAATGTTACTTTTATTGACCAAGCACAGGGAAAAAATATGGAATCACTCAATTCTGAGGAAAAAATATGGAATCATGAAAAACAAAACATCACTCAAAATACATCACCTTTGGCTTTTATAACGGCTTGCAGTCTCTAAAACATGGACTTGAGTGATAAATTGATTCTTCATTAATTTGGTGCCAACTCTCTTTAATAGCAGTTGCCAGATCAGCTTTGCAGGTCGGAGCCTTCTTGTAGACCATTTTTTTCAATTTCCACCACAGGTTTTCAATTGGGTTGAGATCTGGACTATTTGAAGGCCATGACATGGACTGAATGTGTCTTTCTCCAAGAAATGCCTTCACTGGTTTGTGCCCTATGGCACGATGCATTGTCATCTTGGAAAATTATTTTATCATCTCCAAACATCTGTTCAATTGAAGAGATGAGAAAACTGTCCAAAATGTCAGAGTAAACTTGTGCATTGACAGAAGAACTAACCAGTCATCTCCAGCCCCGTATAATCAAGGACTGTGGAAATTTGGTTGTTTTCTTCAGGCAGTCCTCTTCATAAATCTCACTGAAACAGCACCAAACAAACGGCACCCATTTCCTTTAGGCGATGTCTTATGGTTCAGTCACATACATTGGCTCCAGCTTTCTCCCATTTATGCTTCATCTGTTTAGTTGTACTTTTTTGGTTTTCAAGACAAATGGCCTTAAGTTCTTTGTATTGACGCTTTGAGGTATTTCTTGGTCTACCAGTACACTTGTCTTTGCTGTTTGTATTTGGTCCATATCTTGGATACAGTTGACTGTGAACAGCCCATATCATTAGCGTGTCATGACTGCAGGTGCTTTTAACTGATTCCATATTTATTTCCCTGTGCTTTCTCAATAAAAGTAACATTTACTTTGTGTCCAAAAAGTTTTTTTTTTAATTTCTTTTAGTGTTTCTAAAAGTCAACAAGTTGCACTTTGGAATGACCTTAATATTGAATCATGTTTTTGATCTGAGTTTGTTCTACAGAATAAAATGTCTGAATGATTGCTCATCCCAGACTGGTGATTCCATCCTTTTTGCCAGGGGTTTTACATCTCTGATCCACTGTGCTAATTTGTTTGCTTTTTTTAATTTGTTTTCTTTAAGGTATGACCAGCTTTTCATCCATAATACTGCCAGAGCACCACGGCAATGACAAATACTGAACTGATTTAGATGGTGGGCCAAAAGTATGGATACACCCTGATGAAATGGAAGTGTGGTTGCAAAGCCGCCATTTTGGATTCAACTTTATTTTTTTAATGGGAAGGGACAAATAATTGCACAAGAAAAATAATAGTGTGCTTATTTTTACGTAGCTTTATTCGTTATCGAGTTGTTGACACGTTTGTGACACACTTGTGACATGGAGTGCTGCCCATTGTGATACGCTCGGTGTATGAAGAGTGGGAGGAGAGAATGATTTTGACAATTCAACACAATGGGCAGCACTTTGAGCACATTCTTCAGTGGGTTCCTGTGGTTGCTCCATGTCAACAACTCGATAATGAATACAGCTACATGAAAAATGAGCACACCATTGTTTTGGATTCAGCTTTACACCAAAAAGTAAAGCTGAATCCAAAATGGCCTCGAATATTTTCCCTCTCCCATGTTCTAATATAACAAATGGTTAGGTAATACCAGTAACCACTTCCATTTTAATTAGGGTGCATCCATACTTATGGCCTACCCTATAGTTTTTCTGATTTTTGAAAATGGACACCTGATCACTGCACAATTAGTACATAGGTGTCCTGCACTGCTGATGCTGCCCAGGTACTCGAGGAGGAGGAGTACCCCCAACTGGGCCTAGGCCCTAACAAGGATCCTTTCTTCCTTAAAAAAAAACCCAACTTCACAGGAAGTTGCCAATGACGCTAGCACTTTAGAGGTTCAGGCTTGCAACACTGCTAAGCTACTTCGTGACAATGTTCTGTTGTATAAAAGGCCATGGAAATAAATAAAATTGAACTTATATAAGCACAATACAATTTACCATACCACCACATCATCCACCCATCCAAATTATATTAGGGATCCTGATCATTAAACAAAACAGAGTAAAGATTTCTACCAAAGTATGCATAGAAACAGGTGAACTACAGTCTGTAACTGCAGAACTACAAATTTCATCTATATGATTAGTAATACAACATAATACACATAATAGATAATGAGAGTAGAAACAAGGTGGTGTACTATTGGGGGTGGGTGTATGGTGTGTTAGGTGCTGATAATAAGGTAATTTTATTGATTGAGATAAAAAAAAAAAAAAAAAACACCACAAAGAGATGCAGGAAATAAAGCTTCATACATTTGACACACGGCATTGCTGCAGTTTGATCTCCACATCATTCCAGTCATCCTCCAGCTCAAACCACCCGACTGGATCCTCCTCTTTCAGCTGTGATACTGCCGTTCTGGAGTGTCTGTACAACAATAAAGACAATTGACACACGGATGCAATCCAGTGTTTTCTTACAGAACAATTGTATATGGTAGATCTAAAAACAATTACAATCAAAATGTGCAAAAACACAAATGATCATTTTGGATATGCCTTTATCCAAATCAACTTACAAGTATCCCAAGTTGATGGTTAGGGTCAGAGCTTACATTGGTAACTTTAATAAACATGGATGAGAATGTAACATGAGCTTGAGTGGTTTAAACACCTGAACCCTTTTTTGGTTGGGGGAAGGGGGGGGGGTTGGACTTAGAGGATCAACAACATTAAAAACAAGACAAAAGCCACACACACACACACACACACACACACACACACACAGCACAACTGCAGTGCTTTTATTTTTAAAATGATTTATTTTTCACCAATTTCCTATGTGTGTTTGGATTAGAAATCCTTGGAACCCATTCTGTACATTTAATTACATTCGATCAAAAACTAAAAGCACTTTGGAGATAACGTTTAATTTGATGGTGAAATTATATTATTTTAAAGCAGATAATGCAGGACCAGAACACATATACACAAACACTGTTTGCATTTTAAATGAGCCTTAGATTAATTCAGTGTTTCATTAATGTGCCAACAGATTTCAGATTTCAGATTTCAACTTCATAAATGACAGTCATTACTTTTTATTATTTAAACACAGATAACTGAATAATTTTCTGATTTGGCATCAATAAAATCAAGAGCCAGGATCAGGTCAAAATTACAAAGTACACTATATGGACAAAAGTACTAACAAATCTTCATTTGCTCTACTTATTGTCCATGTTATAAGGTCCACCTACTGTAAAGATAGATTTTGTAGTGCTACAAATGAACTACAAATGTCTGTCATTAGTAGAATTATAAATTATGTAAAGAAGTTCGTCTTTACATACTATGTTAGTCCCCTTTACTGTACTCTAATGGTCAGGACCCTAATAGCAGCACCACAGAGCAGGTATTATTTGGTTGGTACATTATTCCTATCCCAGTAGTGTCACTGAGGTGTTTAAATGAAGGTACAGCAGAACTACAACCCCCTCGCCACATCAGTGTCACTGCAGATCTGACTATAAACAATACACCACCCAAATTATACCTCTTCTGTAATGCTCCTGTACAAAAGAGAACCAACAGGGGCCTACCAAAAAGAAGAAAATTGACAAGCGACAAAAAGTTGGTGTGTCGAAACTTTTGACTGATACTGTACATCACTCAATGTGTGCCCTTAATTTAGTGTAAAACTGAGCAACAACCACACATTTATATTATACAATGATAGGTTCTTGGCATAAACAGCTTAGGGAAGGCCCTTGTTTGTTTCAGCATGGACTGAGCCTATGCGCAAGAAGTAAAAACCATAATGACATGGTGGGTTGATATTGGTGTGGAAAAACTTGACTGACCTCAAACACCATTGAAATGAACTAGAACAGAAAACCTCTCCCTTAAAATTGGTTAAGAAACAAGTAAATAATTTTATGGATTACACTAGCAAAACAGTATATGTTGTTATAGCTGCGAAGAGGGGCCAACTTAAAATGATGTCATGTCATAAACACTCATGCTGTGACTGTATCATATAAAGCATTGAGCCCCACATTACACATTTTATGTTTAATATGTGCTTTTCACATATCTGTACACATTTGACTCACTTGTCTTGGACAAACTCTTTGTAGTCCTTGAAGTCCCATGAGTCAAACTTCCGGAACTTTTTAAAGTGTCTGTCTGCATCGAATGTTTCAGAATCATTATAAGCAAACACCAAGCCACATTTAGCCCCAATGGCTCCTTTACGCACCTGAGGAAAAACAATAAATGCAGCATTGTAAAGTTCAAGTTTTATTCTTAGGTGCTTTAAAGACAAATGTAATAATAAGTTATAGAGGTTTAACTAAACAATTGACTGAGATCAGTCAGAATTATTTTAGCAATCTTTAGCGCGCCATCAGCCGTGCAGCTTAATTTAGGGGGCGTCAATATGTCTTAGCTATCGTAACGGCAAGAAATGTATGCTTAAGCTGCATTTCTTTTGGGCGTAACGTGTAAAAAAGTAAATTAATAAAAAGCTGCGTGTTATTCCATTTAAGAACCAGGTGCAGTCCGACTTTAGCAGATTGCTATTTCAGCAGTGCAGCTACCTGGACTCAATGTGCTGTTTTTTGAGAAGTATTTGATTTGATATAATTTTTTTATTGAGAAGTATATCGAATAAAATAATCATTAAGTTACATATAAAAATGTGAAATGAAGCATGTATTCATAACATTGCAATATTAGCAAAGAAGGAAAAAAAAAAAACATGATTGGCTTGAGACACTTGTCTAGCCGTGACATTATTCACAATAACA
>JAOUQT010329504.1:0-13536 GCA_025769995.1 Xyliphius kryptos
AGAGAGGGTTTACAGGTGTGTGGCAGGTGAGTTGGTAAAGAAAACACAAGTGTAGTTTTGAATATACACCGGTATCATCCAATAGGGGGCAGTGTGAGTCATAATGGGTAACAGGTGAGTTTGGTGAGGAGACAGGTGAAAACACACACACACACACACACACACACACACACACACACACACACACACACCAGATTTCATTCTATAACAGGACTGCACTCGGTGCTAAAGGACCATGATGCCTCTGTTCTTAACTGGCAGTGAACCTGAAGATTAGAGAGAAAGAGAGACGATCATCACGTTAAAGATAAAGGTGATTAGATCTTCTCAGCGCCACAGACCGATCGCCTCCATGCCACGCCGCATTGCTGCAGGAGCACCTACTAAATATCATGTGCTGTCCATGTTTATACTTTTCAGTTGGCCAACATATTTTATAATTCTTTTTTGTGTTTGTGTAACTGATGTTCTCATTTTCTGAGATTGTGAGTTTGGGATTTTCATTAGTTGTCAGTTCTGATCATCAAAATGAACAGAAATGAATTTTTATGATCAGCACCTGCACAGACCCTGCTCAAAAATACCCCGTACCAGATCTGATCAGATAGTTCAGTATAAGATCTTTATTTAGTGGAGAGTGAAATGCGTTGAGAACAAAAGAACATCAAAATGTAAATGATGATCTGACGGAGGTCTGGATTTGGAATCCTACTCCAAATCAAATGGCCGGCTGATCCAACTTCAGTGGACATTCCTCAAGACAAATTCAAATGAGGCTCAGTAGTGTGTGTGCCATCCTGAATAAGCTGCACTACCTGAGCAACTTGTGTGGGTTGTAGACACCGCCTCATGCTACCTCTATGGTGAGAGAACTGACCAAATGCAAAAGTGACCAAAACATCAGGTAGAAAGGATGAGAACAGAGAAAAGGGGTGTGGTCACCACCTGCAGAAGCACTCCTTTATAGGAGAGGTCTTGCTAAGTACCTCTCATTTCTACCAGCAAGTGAAATTACATAGTATTGTTTAAGTGTTCCCTTTATTTTTGTGAGCAAACGTAACCAAAACAAATTTTTTATGTCTTCGCTTCAAAATTTTGGTCAAGTCCTAGGTCTCTGATGTACAGGAAGTAGTACAGGTGTACCACAGGGAACAATAAACAGGACGAGGAAAATCGGAAATATTAATAACATCACAAACCTCATGTAGCAGCTTGTATGTGTTAATATTTTGTCAAAACCTATAAGAAACAAATGAGAGTTCATGTATTTGTGTGAATTCCATGGTTATAATTATAATGATTTACAAAAAAAAAAATCAAACTGACAGTGTCATTTTGCTATTGAATCCTTTTCAGGTTTTGTGGGGGTTTATTGCTGGATATTAAGCGCAAGCTTCCACATTACCTTTCGGACTACACTGATGCCATCAGCCTGCAGTGTCTGGCTTCTTTCCTCTTCCTGTACTGTGCCTGCATGTCTCCAGTCATCACTTTTGGAGGTCTTTTGGGAGAGGCCACAGAGGGTCGCATAGTAAGTACAACATGGATTTTTAAAAAATAATTTTCTGCTCCTACTTCAGAAATAAAAGAGTGTTTTGTGTGTGTGTGTGTGTGTGATTCTTTTAGAGTGCTATAGAGTCCCTGTTTGGTGCCTCTATGACGGGGATAGCATATTCTCTGTTTGCTGGACAGCCTCTTACTATACTAGGAAGCACTGGACCTGTCCTGGTGTTCGAAAAGATCCTTTTTAAATTTTGCAAGTAAGTTTAAAACTACTTAATATCTGATTTTTAATTCCTCTAAAATGCACAGCACATGAATATTATCTTATGTTTATTTATGGGGCCTAAAACATTAACAGTTCTGATCCAGGTTCTGTACAAATTTGCAATTATGCAAAACCCTATTTATAAAAGTTCACTTTAAAAACCTAAAAAAAAAAAAGAAAACATTCAACACCTTCTCTTTCCTGTGCTTTATTCACATTTGCATGTTCTCTCATACTTTATTGATTTGTTAAAACCATATTTAGTAAATTTTACATAGCTATTATCTAACTAACTAACTAACCATTAATTTTATGTAACTTTTTTTTGATAAAATCTACAGTAGTGTAACAGTACATTGTTGTATTTGTTATTGATTGTCTTGCACTTTTATATTTTTGTTTTTTTAGGGAATATAGTCTGTCCTACCTTTCCTTGCGTGTGTGTATTGGGCTGTGGACGGCTTTCTTCTGTCTGCTTTTAGTCGCCACCGATGCTAGTTCACTAGTGTGCTACATCACACGCTTCACAGAAGAAGCCTTCGCCTCGCTGATCTGCATCATTTTCATCTATGAGGCTCTTGAGAAACTCGTGCACCTTGGAGAGACGTACCAATTTAACATGCACAACGACCTCAATAAGCTCACACAGTACTCGTGAGTACAAACATAAGAGAGAGAGAGAGAGCTTTCATAAATGCAGACTGTTCCATTTTTTTGCTGCAGTGTTACCATTTTAAAAATGAGACCTGTATGTGTTAGCCTACTTTGAAAAGAAATAAGTGATCATTATTTACTGATTTATTTCTCAATCGATTCTTCTGTGCTAAAGTACTTTCAAAAAGCATCAAGATGATTTTGTTTCTATTTTTATGACTCATGTGACTTGATTGTTCTTTTAGCTGTGTGTGCACTATGCCAGAAGAACCAAGCAACGCAACCCTGAAATACTGGCAGGAGAGGAACATCAGCAGGTCTGAGATTGACTGGTTAAACCTGGATGTCAGGGTAAGGAATGTTTAGCAAAATGTCTGACACACCATGCAAGACCCTTAACTTTAATTGATCCATGGCTGCTGTATCAACCCTGTGTTCCTACCTCAACCAAGTTGGGATGTTTGTAAGTCGCTTTAGATAAAAGCAACATGTATAAATTTATAATATAACAGGTAGCAAGATGAATGTAAGGACTGCAAAATGCCTGGACGTTATCCTTAAAGTTAAAAATGATAATTAGTGCGATTAATTATATAGTTATTAAAAATGTTAATTCATAAAATCATTTAAAAATTTAATAAATAATATATATAAAATGCATGTAATAAATCAGTGTCTGATTATAATCCATATGACAAATAAAATGTATTAATTGATGTGCAGAGACTGTATGACTAATGATTGACTTCAATAAGTTTTGTGTTGTTATAGAGTTGTGTGGAGCTCAAGGGGGAGTTTCAGGGCAGTGCATGCGGTCATCACGGCCCCTATATTCCCGATGTTCTTTTCTGGTGTGTCGTCCTTTTTTTCTCCACTGTTGCCATGTCGTCCTTCTTAAAAGAGTTCAAGACCAGCCGCTACTTCCCCACTAAGGTTAGCAAATGTGTTGTATGTGAAGCCTTTTTGTCTATTTTATTCTCCTGTCATATTTCTAATTTTTAACATAAGTAAATGAACATATGAATAAAAACTGCGTTTCAGAATTGTTGACCTTTTAATCCAACTATTAAAACATGCAAATGAGAAACAGTAAATAACAAATCCTGAGTGGCAAGCAAAAGTTTTCCAACAATTTACAGATGTTTGAAGCTAAATGATATCATGTGTTATGATATTTTATGCTAAGCATCTGGATGTATATGAACAATAATTATGGTGGTTCTGACCGTAACTTTAATCTTTGTTAAAGTTTGTGTCTTTTTTTCCGTTTGTGTGTTCCTGTACTATAGGTGAGGGCAATCATCAGTGACTTTGCAGTCTTCATTACCATCACCACTATGGTGGGAATTGATTTTGCCCTGGGGGTACCTTCCCCAAAACTTCAGGTCCCCAGTGTGTTTAAAGTGAGTTACTGTTTAATTAACTTTACGTTTTTTGTGCATAAAAAATAAAACAACTAGTCACTTTGTAATTGCTCAAAACGTCATCCATATATATATATATATACACTGCTCGAAAAAATTAAGGGAGCACTAAAATAACACATCCTAGATCTCAATGAATAATAAATTTTAGTTAAAAAATCTTTATTTATTAGATATTGGAATGCATTAAGAACTAAATAACATAAAGATTATTAAAATGTAAATGAAAATTATTCTCCTATGGGGCTCTGGATTTGGAATCCTTCTCAAAATCAAATGACAGGCTGATTCAACTTCAGTGGAAATTTCTCAAGACAAGTTCAAATGAGGCTCAGTAGTGTGTGTGTCCTCCACGTGCCTGTATGACCTCCCTACAACGCCTGGACATGCTCCTGATGAGGCGGCGGATGTTCTCTCCATGTCTCCAGATGTACTGGAGTTACATTGTGTTGTTTAAGTTTTCCTTGCATTTTTTTGAGCAGTTTATATACTGTATATATATGACTGACTAATTTGCCAAACCATGGAATAAGCAGGACAGAGCCCCACCCCTGTTTTTCCTTCCACTGCCACTGCTTTGCATGTATTTTATGAAGAAACAATTCCTTTAATGGGGATACCTCCTACTTGTTCTACCTGTTTTTCTTAGTCATGGAGGCATAATTATACAGTGTACAGTGTATATGTGTGTGTGTGTGTGGCTGTGCGAGAGAGTGTGTGTGGCCAGCGATGGATTCTCCTCTGGATGAGCATGGGGAACCCCACCATGACCCTAATACAGGTTTAAGCAGAAGATAATGAGATAACGATAATGAACTTGCTTTTTGTAGCCTACCAGAGATGACCGCGGTTGGCTCATCGCCCCTTTGGGACCGAACCCATGGTGGACCATCCCGATCGCATGTATTCCAGCACTCCTCTGCACCATCCTCATTTTCATGGACCAGCAAATTACGGCTGTCATCATAAACAGAAAAGAACACAAGCTTAAGGTAGAACAGTCTCCGTTCCAATTAGAGGAGAATCCACTATCAAAAACCAGGCTACCTGTATCATTGTAAAAAGCTCATTTAAAGATCTGACTTCTGAACCAAACCAAGAGCCAATTTTTTTTTATGTTTCGAAATGTATACATTTGCAGAAAGGCTGTGGCTATCACCTGGACCTGTTTGTAGTGGGTGTGATGCTTGGTGTTTGTTCAGTGATGGGTCTGCCTTGGTTTGTGGCGGCCACTGTTCTTTCAATCACACACGTCAACAGCCTGAAGCTGGAGTCTGAGTGTTCAGCACCAGGAGAACAGCCCAAGTTCCTGGGCATCAGGGAGCAACGTTTCACCGGCCTCATGATCTTCCTCCTTATGGGCTGCTCTGTTTTTATGACTTCTGTCCTAAAGGTCAGTCTCACATGATTTGTATTTTACATGACACATAATGACATTTCTGTCCAATTTTAAAGGTTTATGTTTGTGTTTAGTTCATTCCGATGCCAGTGTTATATGGAGTTTTCTTGTATATGGGGGCATCATCTCTCAGAGGGATACAGGTAATAATCCTGCAACAATTTGCCTTTATTTCACGCAGTGGCCTACAGTTATGCTCTGTTTAAATTAATTCACCTTTTTAAAACTATTTTATGGCTCTAAAAACATCTTATTATGTAAAAAAGTATTAACAAAATATAAATTAACATCAGTCTAGTGAGAGATTTTAGGCCTTCAGAGAAGGCTTTGAGGGCCCTGATGGCTCGCCACTGATTTTATGTTGTTTAAATAGGTAACACAATTTAATCATTTTAAGTCAGTACCATCCTAATTAATAAATTAAAATCAATTAAACTCTATATAAAGCATTTAAAGACAAAAAAAAAACATAAAAAATTCATTCATGTTTTAATAAACTGTTATAGGGAGCCAAGTTAAAGCAAGTTGTGTTTTATGTATTTATAAGTCATTAAGACCATTCAAAGGTTTTACTTTGTTCTAATAACCAAATTGATTCAGTTGTCATTCTGTTCTGTTAACACTACAAAGTTTTTCAGGTTAATTATGTGTTCTGTTTCCAGTTCTTTGACCGATTGAAGCTTTTTGGGATGCCGGCCAAGCACCAGCCAGACTTTATTTATTTGAGACATGTTCCTTTGAGGAAAGTCCATCTTTTCACCGTCATTCAGCTCAGCTGTCTTGTTCTCCTCTGGGTCATCAAAACCTCCAGAGCAGCTATCGTGTTCCCCATGATGGTAATGCTATTACAGTCGTTTGTGGAATCAAGCGGGACAGTGTGGAGACAGACTTCTTCAATGTACTAAAATATGCTGTGTTTGTGTGTGTGTGTGTAGGTCTTGGCATTAGTTTTTATTCGTAAGCTGCTAGACTTTATTTTTACAAAGAAAGATCTCAGCTGGCTTGATGACCTCATGCCTGAGAGCAAAAAGAAGAAACTGGAGGATGCACAGAATGAGGTACCACGCTGCTTCCTTTTAATCTTATAAATGAAGTGGTTAAAGTTAAAACAAAACGAACAAGACCAAGAGCCTTTAATGAAGTACCCATGAGAGCTTGAAGCTTAAATTCCTATTTCGCTGACTGATGGTGTACAAACGTACTATGTAATTATTATTCATTGCAAATTTATATCAATCTCTGAACATTGTATATAACTGTCAAAACATCATGCAGTCAATTAACGCTGATTAAATGATCTCGCACGGTCCAAAAGACTAAACACCAAGCCGTATTTGTCCTGATGCCTCGAAGCAAAAACTGAACTGAAAACTGAACTGAACTTCAACTGTGGGAATATACACTGCGTATGGACAACTACAGCTGGCCTTTAGCTTTGATCATGGTTACATCACAGGTGTAAAACATTTCCGGGGCTCTTCATACTGACCTGATCTATATTACTATAAAAAATAATGAGTGTACAAGATGCAGCTACTCTTTACAGATTTTGGGAAGTGTAGGTAAATAGAGGAGCCCTGTAAAGTGTTCATGGGGAGAATGTGTTCCACACAAAAAACAAGTGGAAAACATAGACCAAGTCGGGGTTGTTTTTTTGTATGTGTGTGTTTTTTAAGGAGGAACACAGTGGAGTGATGGAGGATGAGGGGATTGTGCAGGTGCCACTTGAAGAAACGTTAAAGTAAGCATAACCAATAACCAATGTGGTTCAGATAATGTTTATTTATTATCTTCTGCTTAATCCTCTACTAATGTCGCGGGGGATTCTCATGCCCATCCAGGGGAAAACTTTTCGGGCGCTGGCCAGATACACCCACGACAGGGCGCTAATCTATCGCTGGGCACACACTCACAGACTATACAGGGCAATTTAGAGCAGTCAATTTACCTTGAAACCATGTTTTTGGACTGTGGGGGGAATCCCGAGAACCTGGAGGAAACCCACACAGAAACAGGGAGAACATGGGAACTCCACCCAGATTGGGATTGGAATCGGGAATCCCCAACGCTGAGAAACACTAAGCCACTGTGCCGCCCATCAGATAATATACATATATATCCATAAAGGCCCAGTAGAGATCATTGTTGAAAATCTTAGCCACATTGAAAACCTAGAATGTAACATCACATCACAACTGCGGACAATGGACACATTCCATAATTATTTCATATAGCAGGAGAATGCCTGTAATGCACTCAAAATGCATGTAAACATCAGGTGTACGCAGGATCTTTGAGAATGTTAAATTTCAGATTTGTTAATGCTAAATAATCAGAATTGTGACCTTTTTTCAAATGTTTTAATCTCCTATTTGTTTTCTATGTTATTATAAGGGACGACCCATCGTCGGTCAACATTTCGGATGAAATGACAAAGACATCGTTTGGAAATATCTGGAAAAGCCTCAGCACTGACAATGGCAAAAAAGATCAAAGCACAAAAAGGTTTGAGGATTTGAGCAACTAAAACTGCTTCTGTTAAACTGATATATTTAAGCTGCTGCAGTGTTATTGAGGTTGAAGTCATTTTTATTCCCTAAATTTTACTGGAAATATAAACTATTATTTATTTTGACAAAGTTTGATTTTAATTTTAGTTATCTGTATGATATATAACTTTAGAGAATTATAGTGTTCCTAATTATATCCCATTCAAATCTCACATGTATCATTAGATCAGCTGAGCTAAAAATGTTCTGCTGCTAATTTTAGTTTGTACTGAACATTCGATGCATCATCTCATATTAATATCCAGCAATATTCAGCCAGCATTGACTGATTCCAGTCACCTTGGTAACACATTTTCATCAATGTCTTGGTGAAAATGGTTGTCACACTGATTACTGGCTGCACTGTGATCATCAGGGATGAAATCCAAGTATAAATGCCGGAAATGTTTTTTTTTTTTTTTTTAGAGACTTTGCACTTCATTTCTAAGTTTTATGCAAAAACAAAACACCATTCGTAAATAAATGACTAAAAACGTTGTTTAATGAAAAATTACACGCTGCAATTCAAAATATCTTAGATTTACCAAAAGGCTACAAATCTCTGCAAATTTTTTTTTAAAAAGGGGGCAGCCAATTTGGGTAATGCTCAGGTTTGATGATACTACAGGGTAGCTGTCTTTTCCCTAAATACCGACTTGTGGTGTCTGATGTGTGAGAATCAGTTAGGAAATTAACTAATCTTCATTTTAATTATTAATTAAGCAGCCGGCAAACTCTCCAAGTTGGCGGCTCGTTTAGCCTCAACGGCTCCTTTTTCTTTGCCTATAGAGAGAGAAACAATATTTCGTTTCTCCTGTAAGTCCTAGATATACATTGGAATTGACAAGGCATCTTATATGTCTTTATACCAATACCAATAATATTTACTAACCTTGGCTTAGTGGTTGGCATCCAGGTCTGTGAGCGCTTGGGATTTTTGGTTCGAATTCCAATCTGGGTGAAGTTTCCATGTTCTCTCTGTGTCTGCATGGGTTTCCTCCGGGTATTCCGGTTTCCTCCCACAGCCCAAAAACATGGATTCAAGGTAAATTGGCTGCTCTAAAATGGCCCCTATATTCTGTCTGTGTGAGTGAGTGTGTGTCCAGCAGTGGATTGGAACCCTGTCCTGGGTGTTTTTGCCAAACGCCTGAGACGTTGCAACATAGAAATCAACTTTTATATTTTAATTTTTGCTTTTACAATTCTCCGTCCAATACAGTAACGAGATATCACATGCATTACATGCCTACTATATCTACCAAAAGGTCATTTGCTGTCTTTGCAGAAAAATTGGATTGACCGGGGGCCTTCTGAAGGGCCGAGATGAGTTGTAATTCACCTTTTGCTTTTTTTTGCCCTTGGTTTTAGTAGAGGCTGCTTTCATACCAACAGTGAGAGATCCCTAATTCGACCTTTCTCTTACTGCACATAAATAATTGTGTCTCTGGTGCACCTGACTGAAATACACAGCTTGAGACTCATAATCAGAGCTTCTAAAATGATATGCTTAGTGTTTTAACCACTGTGTTAATTAAACAGTCATATTACTTTGTATTTAATAGCATACTGAGACCAAACCAGTTAATAAAAAAACGCTTATCTTGTCAGAGCATGATATTAAACATTAAGAGCAACAGTTTAGCAATATGAACTAACCAAGTGATATTTTAAACAGTTATTTATACACTTCATATGTGTTGGAACTTGGAAATTATAAGATTTGACAGTTGAAAGATTTAATTTGAGGTAATTTAATGAAAGTTCATTTGCATGTTAATAAGAATAAAGCACTAATCATCTAGATCAGCGGTTCTCAAATGGTGGGTCACGGACACGTTCTGGATGGGTCTCAACCAGCTTGTAAAAAATACAAACAGTGAAACCTCAAATATTTCTATGAAAATGACGTCTTTCCCGGTTGCTTCGAATTTAATAGGCATGATTTAAATGTGAATCATTAAAAAAAAACAACTGCAGCATTACAGAAAGTCACCGTCCACGATACGTCTAATTGTTGGGAAAAAAGGAAGCAATAAACAAGTGAATGCAGCGAAAGGCATTAATGCACTTACAAAACAGATGTAAGTTATTATTAATTTGATTCAAGAACAGTTAGATGGTGAGAAATGTGCCACTCTGTTTAATGTTAAACGTTTATTTCCTATTTACATTTAGACTTTTATATTCATTTTTTACATAAGAATATAAAAAACTGGATACATGTCATTTCTTTGTTTTATTTTCAGTATTAAACACTACATTCATTCTCTATAAAATATGTATTCTTTATTTTTGTGTATTTTGCCATCTCTAGAATAAATTAACTGGATTTACATTGATTTAAATAAATAAAAATCACACACACAATGATCATGAGAAAATGTTAATCTTGGGCTGAGACCTGTTGAGAACCCCTGATCTACAGGCAATTTTTTAACGTTAAAAATGATTACTGTAGAGAGGTTTATTTTAGTTCTCATATCTTAATTGAATTTCTTATCCTATGTCACCCATTAGCTCACTTTCCTAACCTCCCAACAGCTGATGTCCCAAAGGTAAGACGTGCCCCAAACCGTTTTTCTCACTCTGGCCACTTTGTCCTGCCTGTAACCCCATCTGATTGTATTTGTATGAGGCTACATGGCTAATTTAAGCTTGGTTTGAATTGATACTTCAAACCAAATTGGATGTTTTTGAGCATCATGTACTGTATGCACAAACAAAGAATGTCTGCATGAATCTGGTTTTTAATTGTTGCACATGATGCATGGTGAGGACGATGCATGTGGTCAAAAACTCTAAGTTGTATTTTTTTTTTTGGTTATACTTGCATTTTAAACTTTCTTTATCATTCATTTGGTATAAACTCCCTGGCCAAAAAATTAAGTTTAATGTGTTATGATATGGGGTATCTAACATATTGTACAGTATCTATTATATTATATTTACATTTTTGAATATGTATACAATAACATTTTGATTACTTTTGATATACATTTTTATTTTGTTCTCAACGCATTCCACTATCTACTAATTTTAGTTACCTAGCTATATGTTTAACTCGATAGATTGTCTTCCTGTCCTGGTTATCTGCCCAGTGCCAAAATGTTCTCCCCTGGATGGGCATGGGAAAACCCTACTATAGGATTAAACAAAAGAGAACGTATGGAAGGATTTTAGAAAACAAATAACTGAGGGTATTTTTCGGCCTGGCAGATCGAACAGCATCACGTGGAATCTGTTAACATCATTACTGTTCTCTCCTGACTTTGTTTTTAAATGCACTTTAGGATGTAAGTGCACATATTAAAGAATGAGGCTTTTTTTACAGACAATTAAAAGTCATGATATACTAAAAAAATATCTGCACTGTTTATAGGATACACTGTAGATCTCCTGTGACAGAAATGAAGAGACTGAGAGCTGTAGCTGTGAAGAACCGGGATTTCGACCGAGAGACAAGTTTGTGAGGTTCTTTCAGTATCAGAGTTTTAAAATTGAGTATTGTGCCACCCTCTAGCACTGGTGTGTGTGTGTGTGTGTGTATGTGTGTGCGTGTGTGTGTTCCATGACTGCTCGTAAAACACTTTACTGTCTATGTGCGTCATCCTTTTTTAAGTGATCCGATCATCTCAAACATCTTACAAATGAACTTTTCTGAGCGTTTTGCAGGATTACATCTGTACATTTAATATATTAGTCAAAGACAACTTTTAAATACATTCACTTTCATGTTAATAACTGTATAAAAATGTCAGTGTAAACCTAATAATTCATTCACAACACAAACACTTTGTAGAAAAAACAAAAAAATCATAAGTGACCAATATTTTTAAACGTATTTTTATGGAATCTTGTATATTGTGCATTTTTTTTTTTTTTGTTTTGTTTTTATTTTTCGGTTAACTTTCTCGGATTTCACGTGCATTTCGAACAAGACTTCATCAACATACCGGTTGAGTAAATGCATATTTTGTTGAAACACCGCTAACCACAAAGTCTCATCGTACATCTGTGTGTTTGCTAAGAATTCATGTCCCGAACGAACTTACACACCAGTGTGCAACAGAAGAGCGAAACGACATGCAATAATCCTTTTCATAAGAGGGGCATTATATCATGTATTAAATCGAGAGTATTGACCATCATGCTATTATCTACTGTATGTGGAATATGTTCTGAATATAACAGTGTTTATTTAATGTGTAGATTATTACTAGAAACTGCTGTAGTTTAGAGATAAATATTTTCTTGTGCAGTTCGATGCTGTTTTGCCATTTTCTGTCTGCTTTTTGGAACATTTGTGTGCCACTGAAAAACATCACAGATGTCAAATAAGCTTTAGACAATAATCAAAGCACCATTTGTTGAAAAGTTTCGGCGTACGATGTTGATGGAATAGTCCAGACGGGACCAGACTGTGATTTATTACCAATAATGATGTGGATTAATGCAAATATGTTTAATAGTCATTGTCTTCTTGCTACAACATGTAACCACATGCATTTAATGTACACTATAGAAAATATAAATGAAATATAAACTATTATTTTCTTTTTCAACTATTTCTTATTTTGTTAAGAATGCTAGACCAGGTTTTATGTACTATTTACAGAAACATAAATGAAATTTGTTGACAAAGCTGCAAAGATTAAACCATGTCTAATAAAGATACATTTTAAATTGTGATCATGGATCATTTGTTACTGTGTTTCACATCAAATTACTCGAACCTTAAATGAGGAGGCACAAAAGGGAATAAAGTCTGTGAAGAAAGTGTAATAGCTTTGTGGTTAGGGCATTCGACTAGTAATCGAAGGGTTGTGGGTTTAAAGCCCAGGTCTACTGAAGTTACCAATGTGGGTCCTTGAGCAAGACCCTTAACCCTCATTGCTGCAGGGGTGCTGCATGTAACTCTGTGTTCTGACACCAACTATTAAGTTTGGTTATTTGTAGGTCGCTTTGGATAAGTGTCAAATGTACAGTCTCAGTTGTATCTCAAAAACAAAGTCATTGAAATTAAGGGCTAAAAATAATTCCCTAAAGTTTAAAATATTAAGGTTGGGTGAAGAAATGGCTTATGAATAATTACAGAAACGTGTCACATGCATTTTACATGACTTCCAGTCATTTTGTGGAGACTTGTTGAACCAATGTTCAACCAAACATATTACTAATGGTAAGATACAGGAGCACATTAAGTCAGAGACTCATTCCTTCAAAATGCACCACAGTGAAACTATACATACTACATATATACAGTGAATGATCTCATTCGTACCTGTGGTGGTCAAATGCTACAACTATCTAATTTTTTTAATGGTTTATTTTTGAAATCGTTGTTTGGTTTGTATTTTATCAAAGTGGGTCACGACTTAATGACCATAAGAAAATGTGGGTCCAGGGCTCAGACCAGTTGAGAGCCTCTGCACAACAAGATTTTTTTAGGCGACAGGGGGCGATGTTGCGATTACGAATGAGCATTTACACCCCAGTTTGTTGACAAAGAAGTGAACTATCGCCACCTCTCAATATAATATTTCGATGTTGCCAGATCTTCCCCAGGTCTTCCAGGTACCCACTAAAGAAATATAAAGAAATCATTATTATAACTCTAAAATTGTAATACATTGGTTTTATTTTTAAAAATTGGAATGATATGATATTATGAAATAGCACACGTTTGGTTTTCAGTCTTTTAGCCAGACTGTTAACCCTAAATTGTTTAAAGGGTGCAGTATG
>JAOUQT010329523.1:0-12500 GCA_025769995.1 Xyliphius kryptos
GCTGTCTGCCAGGAGTTTTCAGAACAAACTTCAGGCGCTGAAAGGACTCCCAGTGTTGAGGTGCTGCATGATTGTGTAGTGCTGAATAAAACTGGAAAACAGTTAGAGGTAAACATCACACAAAGTCACACTTTTTCTCACTGAGGATTTTACAAGAATGTTTGAGATCCTAACTCCTGAGTGAGGATTATATCTGTCAGATTAGAAGTCTGTCAGAGGTTGCTGTAAATCGAACACTGAATATGAAGTTAGATTAAAAAAATATATAATTATTGTACACTGATAAGCTTTACCACAATTTTTTTCTTTATTAATGTATCTGCAATGGACAGTGAAATCTGCCAAACTAAAGCTGTCAATTGTAAAGGATTTAATGAACCTTTTTTTGCAGATTTTTATTATTATTAAGTCATTCATTTGCTTATTCCTCTACTAGGCTCGCAGTTTGGTTTCCCATGCCCATCCAGGGGAGAACATTTCGGGCACTGGGCAGATACACCCAGGACAGAGTGCCAAACCATCGCTGGCCACACACTCACTCACACAGCCACACACACTATATGGGGCAATTTAGAGCATTTAATTTACCTTAAATTTATGTTTTTGGACTGTGGGAAGTAACCCACACAGACACGACGATGACATTTTTAGGAAGAAACCTTGAATGACCACCTTGAATGGCCCAAGTCTCAGTGGGTGTCTCCTCCTCTTTGGGCGGGCGAGCAGCATCAACAGTGTACAGATTGTTTAGTGATCATGTGTCCGTATACAACAATCAAACCAAATTATATAAGCCATATAAATCCATTGAAACCATCCTCCAGGTCTGCAATGCTATCAGTCCATCAGAAGTCCAGGTCCCATCCAGTGATCGTCGTAGTCCCAGTGCTACGGACAAAGAGCTGGCAACACCTCGGGACGGCGCTTTAAAAAAGCAGTTACAGCTAATAGAGCACAGTAAATATGTAGATTTTTGGCACACTTTTTGGACTTTGGGTCCTAGTTATTGTAAGTGACGACTCTTGGCATTTCACAGGCAGTTGGTTAGGCCAGTCTGTCTGCTGCCCGGCCTTTTCATCCATTATCTGTCTGACTACAAATCTTTGGCTAAATGGACAAAGTTCCCACAGACCACAAAATATTAAAAAAAAAAGCATTGTCTAAAAAAAAAAATGGAAGTTGTTATAGTTGTGTTGGAGAACCAAAGTAGAATGACATAGTGTTGCCTTTATTTTTAAGCAGCGTCAGATTTATAATGCATTGTGTTCATGTTATAAAGCCTTATGCCATGAGAGTGGTTATGTACATCTAATGACTTAAACAAAGGCTTATGGCAAGTGTTATAAAGTATTACGGATGCTTCATAAAGCTTTATAAATGTGTTAATAATGCATTATGAATAGAGGATTCATGTAAAGTGTTACCAAACTTATTTTTCTCCATTGGTTTGTTTTTCTCAGGCAGAATTTCCCTCCTCCTGTCCAGCATGATCAGAGTCTCCACACTGAGGTGAGAGATCAAACATATCTTGGGGGGAGTTTCCCAATCTTGTATTGCTGTTTCAGGTATGTAACACTTTGTAAGACTGAGGTAGCTATGAGCCGCTTCCACCTTCTTTGTCTGCCGTTAATAGCAGTTCTACACAAGGTCACGCCGAGTTGTTTAATTTAATCATGGCAGCTGTTATAGTTTAAAAATATTAAAAGATTCCTGGAAGGAAAATTTACAGCACGTTCTTTAAATGTATCATTCTGCTGTAGTGTTAAATGTGCAGCTTATTTAAACATAGTGAACGTTCTTTAATAAAGGTCACAGTTGTGTATTTCTTTCACAGCGTTGTCATGGTGATTACCTTGCTTTGGTCAGACCTTAGTCAATGTCAGCATCCAACGGACCACCAAAAGGTAACATACCAGAGTTGCATTTCATGACCTTAGTGATACAAAATAGTTGTGTCCATTTATTTTATTTAGGATAGTTGGAGGCTTGTGGTTCAACTTTGTGATCTGAAGGTCCTCTGTTCGATTCCTGGTCTCACCGAGTAAGCAAGGCACCTAACCCCAGTTGCTCCACGGGCGTCGTATACAGGGTGCCCAATGCTCATTTTACTCAGTGTGTGTGTATATGTGTGTTTCACTACACGGATGTGTGTAATAATGTAAGGCTTATACTTTTGAAGCATAATTTTCATCTTTTATTCAAATCTTTTTTTTTTATTCTAAGATATAAAATCGCTTAATTTCTGGAGACACTTGGTTTAATATGTCAGATTTTATGCGCGTATGTTTTTGTCGTCAGCGACCAAGTTTAAAACTAGAAAGCCAGGTGATGGAAATCTTCGGTATGTGCGTTATTTCTCCCCCACGCTCTGCAGCGTGCCACTTAGTGCCCATTGTTACAATACTAAGCCATAGTGAGTAAGTGAGTAAGCACTGGGTGGGTGTAGTAGCTCAGTGGTTAGGATGTTGGGCTAGCAATCTCGGGGTTGCCACCGTGCCGCCCACATCTCTGATATTACAGTTTAATGAATAAAAGCCTAATCCCACACTTACTGACTGACTCATCACTAATTCTCCCACTTCCCGAGTACCTACAAGGCTGAAATGTGTCATTGTGATTTCCAATCACGTCAACTTCTTATGTTTGATTTTTTGTTCGATATTGCAATCAAAAGCAAGACCACTCCAGTGTCACATCGGGGTCTTCCTGAGTACCTACAAGGCTGAAACTCAGCGCTGTGATTACCTACCATGTCCTTGGAAAAACTAATGCGTTCTTGCTTTTCTATGTTCAATTGTTTGTTTCTCTGTCATTCCTTATCGTGTCCTTCAAAAAGCGACTGATAAATTCTCGCAAGAAAGAAACCGCGTGGACACCGTAGTCACAACTTGCACTATATTCATTCCACAATTTCATTTCTTAATTGAAATTGCACCAAACCTCACTCTATAATAATACATTTTAAATATCTAAACTATACGTCTTAGATATTGGTATTGATATGTATACATACAAGATGCCTTGTCAATTCCGCTGTATATCTAGGACCTACAGAAGAATCAAAATATCACCTCTCTCTCTCCATAGGCAAAGAGACTGGTCACGCCGCCAACTTGTGGTAAGGGAAAAAAAGCAGGACAAGGAATAAAGAAGAGTTTCTTATACAGAGGAATTAACAAGGCATCTGTATATGTCTACATCCCAATACCAATCCTAAAGTCCATCACTCACCAACGTGTACAGCTTCATAACATTTTTTACAATGTAGAAACAACTTTACAAACAGTTTAGCGTCAAAGCTGATGACTCTCTGTCAGACTCTGACATCATAGTGACAGGTTATTGAGTCACTGACAAAGTGAGGTTCATATATTTATTGTGTTGTTTTAAGTGAGAGGTAAAAAAAATTACAGCTTCCTGTCACATGCTGTAAGAATTGAGCATGATGGGTAATTAGTGTCGGGCTTGAACTTTAAATCCCATGTATAGGCCCAGGTGGCTGTAAGCTTCAGCAATCCCACTAGGTCTTATTTATGTAGTTGGTAAATTTCCAATGAACACAATTTTTAGTTTTTGGCAAAAATGAATCAATCCTTTGATATTTTTTATTTATATCCAGTTTTCTTTTTAACTCTCCAAACAGCCAGAGACAATTCCCCAAATTTTACAGCCGGCGTTTCCTCATTGCCTAACTCAGCATGTACACTATTATTTTCTCCTTTTAAATGAACATTTTAATCTTGTTGTTGCCTGGAGAGTCCTATTCAGCAGTGTGCTTTCATAGAACAAAGCTTAGACAGTAGGATTTGCTGGCATGATATTCCAAGTTGTCTGTCAACGCCAGATGGCTATTCAGAGATCAAATGTGCTCGCTGTGTTTCCCGCCAGCTTTTGTAACTCAACCCTCTGGTCATCATTAGGTCAGAGAGGGGTGAAACAGCTGAACTCTTTCAAGAGGCCACACCAACTCTCTCCACCGGTGGAATGTTAAGCAGGGGCTCAGTAATTGGTTTGCTCACTTGTCCGTCACTGGCTCTTTTGATTGTTGGGGATAATTTAGGTCCTTAATCACCTGCTAATGTTGAAAGGTCAAGGCCAAAATTCTCTTCTTTGATGTGTTGAGCTTTTCATAATCACCTGATGAAATGTTATCTGTTTATCGTGATGCTCTTTGTTCTTCTTCGGCTTTAAAAATGTCATTCTGTATTTTAGTTTATTATCTTTTGAGATAATAGACAAATTGAGATTTGGTAACCAGCTACAAATTTTTATTGAGTTTCTTGGGAGCACAGGAGGCTAAACGAAGGCCTTTTTGGAAAGTAAAATCATTTGGAAGTCAGTAGTATAAAATCTTGCCCTTGGTTGTATAATTCAGTCCGATTTCCCCTGTGGATTCTACAATAATGACCAATTATTTAAACCTAGGTGGCGTCTAGGCGGATGACTGAGCACGATGATTCGGATGGGGTCCCCTCTGGATTTTGGGCGTCTTGGGGACCATGGGGTGAGTGCTCTAGGTCATGTGGTGGTGGAGTGCAGGAGCACAGCAGGCAATGCATCCCTACCTACAGCCCTCCAACCACACCTTATTCACCTAGGCAAGGGTCTCAGGCAAGAAACCAGGATTCGGGTCACGTGATCTCCGCTGTAAGACCATCTGTGCCATTATATAATGGAAATAATGGACGCTTTACAGATGTTCAGGTATCACAGCATTCCAGTCGTGGGGAGCAAAGAAAGCATCCTAGTGGAGCCCGGCCTGGAAGAAGGTACGACTTTTATCACATTTTATTTGTTATAGATGTTATGTCTTTTGTAGTTGCGTAAGTGGATGTTTGATGAAACAGTAATAAAATGAAATCATTTAAAAAATAATGTATTTGCATATAAAGCAGGCATGCTCAATACGTTGATCGTGATCAGTGAATCGCCCAGGGCCCACTGGTAGAAACATGTGGATCTCCACAGGTTTGTAAAAATGAAGGACGTAGGAGACAGGCGAGTGTCTCGGTTAGCTGTGCTTATCACCGCGGTCAAGCTATCCACCCTTTAGTTATTTGTGCTGTAACACGCACGCACGTACACGCACGCCATTCACAATCCGGTGCATGGCCACACCTCCTGCCACAATCACATCTCATTTAAAATGTGCTCTAAAATGTAAAACATGCCCGAAGTGATGGATGTGTTAACAAATTGCTTGTTGGATTCAAGCGCGACCTCTTTAGAGACGGCTGTATGGTGCGTACATGGAGGAAGCTGAAGGAGAGGATTTAGATCTCCTGATGTCACATCTGCTTTGGAAGACCAAATTTTATTCCTGCAAACTGACATTTAAATGACTGGTCAGTTTTGGAACTTGCAGGCTGAAGAAAAATATCCCACATATTTGGCAGCATTTTTTGGATAAACCTACTTTTGTGAATCCACTATTAAAATAATTAGTGATCATTTGGAAGCCTGCTTGAGAATTGGCATCAACGGCAACTGTTCAGACTCCTCCCACCTGGCTGACACCATTTAGAGAAAACCATCAGAATAAAAGTGTTTTTCAGTGGATTGCCTTGTATTGCTAATAATATCAACATGATGTGTGTAAAAAGTTTAAAAATGAAAGCTTTAAAAAAAGATCCTGCTAGATTATGATGACCTTTCCACTGGGAATTGTAGATCTCAGGCCACAAAAAGTGTTGGCACACCTGCTGTAATGCATTGTTGTTGTGGTAAATGGTACATACTA
The DNA here is from genome assembly GCA_025769995.1 of Xyliphius kryptos. Lineage (NCBI taxonomy): Eukaryota > Metazoa > Chordata > Actinopteri > Siluriformes > Aspredinidae > Xyliphius > Xyliphius kryptos. Next base: position 5,741 of record JAOUQT010329523.1, read on the forward strand.
GTTAACACGCTTTTAGAATTAACCCGCATTCTGCTGACTTTTCTTGTGTCCCCTCAGGCGGGGAGGTGGTGGACGGATTAGTCCTGGCATGTATGGTTATGGGAAGATGCCCTATGTGATGTCCTCACAAAAAGACCCCGGGAAAGCTCCACATAACCAGCGACAGTCTCGTTCTCCATCTGACTTCCAGAATTTCAGCTATAGGCAGCACCAACAACAGATCAGAAATCCACATTCAAGTACAGCCCAAAATGTCCATCAAGGTGCTGGTCAGAAGGTAGCCTGGGTTCCACTTCATCAGTCCAGCTCAGGAAGCCAGTTTCAGGGGGAACAGCACTCTTCCGGAAACCTTGAAGAAGGTGCCAGTCAGACGTCTTCACAATCTAGACATGGTAATCCACTTCCAGTCTCATCCTGTAGTGGAGCTGCAAACCAGTACAGAATGTGCAACACCAATGTAAGACCGAGAAGCTTACTTTTTTTTTTTATTATTCATAATAATAATTGCAACTTTTAATCATAGAACATTCCGTTACATTAATAGAAAGATCTGTATGTAACAGCCTGAATGATTCGAAATCAGAACTTTGTATTCACTCATTCACAGCCTTGTCCTCCAGCCAGCAGACATATCAGAGACATCCAGTGTTCTACCTACAACACTCACCCATTTATGGGTCGCCTCTATGAATGGGAATCATTTAATGAAGGTGAGTTTCGTGAGCATTTTCAAACACATTTTCTTGCACTTAAAACAGAATTTTAAAGTAAATTTGTTTACTTTTCCTATACTCTACCTCTCTTACTATGTGTTACTAAGTCACTAAGTCACAATAATTGCCGTTCTTACACTTATAGTTCGATGTATTGATTGTAAATTCTGTGCAGATTGTATATGCATTTCAATTCTTTACTGTAGAATATTTATTGCTAAGTCTCACCATAATGCACACGTGTCCCGGCATGTAGTGCAAATAACATAAACTTAAAACCTGAAACTTGATCCTGTTTTTAAATAAATGTATGGGATTAATGCGGGTTTGCATTGGAGTTTTTGTTAAATAGATCAAATTATGTGTTGAAGTGTTACTAAGCAACAGTAGAAACACAGAACCTCCGTCTTTGGCTAGTCATAAAGATATCTGTCAAAATGTCCGTTTACAGTGAAATGTGAATAACATGATTGGAATTTAGGCCAAATTAGGTTCATTGCATTATAATGAAGCCTCTTAATCCCTGCTTTTTTATATCAGTTCTGTCAAATCAGTGTGCCAAAGTGTACTGTAATGCTGGCTCATATTTCATTTTACGTCTGCACGCTTTTTTTCTTCTTCTCAAGACTCTCAGGAAATAAAGTTTGTTACAGTTCCTGTTACTGGAGCTGATTAAGAACATATTTTAAACTCTCACAAAATGTATACAGTTCCAATATAACTGTATGGATCTATAATTAGTCCTTGGAGTGATCAGTCCTTTTAAATTCAAAAGTGAAGATATGTTTGGTAACACTTTCTATGAATTCGGTATTCATAATGCATTATAAGCACGATTTATAAAGAATTCAGAATGCTTTATAACATTTGTCACAAGCCTTTGTTAATATACATAGATCATAGTTAAGATACATAGACATAATCATAGTCATAAATTGTTATAACAATTTGACATACGGCCTTTATGTGTGACATAATGCATTATAATCTCAATTTATTATGTTTGTAAATTGATGTACAGTTAAAATATATTATTTATAATGCATTATGTCATTTTGTGTTACAAAGCTTTATGTCATGGTCTTATAACCCTTAATGGGGTTATGTGTGGTTATGGACATTAAGAAAGGCTTATGACAAACGTTATAAAGCATGTGCAAACATCTGACAATAATAACACATAATAAAGGTGTATGTTTACCACTTTTATTCACATTGGACAAATTGTGCATGCTGTACTTCTATCTGTTTAAGTTTCCCATGAAACACCTAAAAAATTTGTCAAACTATAAAATTTCTTACAATGCTGTGATTTTGGATAAAACATTGTTATTTATTAATACAACTTGGTTATACTCAAATACTGTACTTATTAAGACATTGTGTTCATCTATAATGTTGCAGTTCCTGCAGATCAGCTCTGTCAGCTCAATTGTCGTGCAATTGGATACCGGTTCTATGTCCGGCATTCAGACCGGGTCATCGATGGAACACCGTGCAGACAGAATGAGACGACTATCTGTGTGGCTGGGAAGTGTCAGGTAGGAACAGTCTGAATTTGTCTTTACATACAGCTTTATGAGCCATGGAGTCGTTCATTGAGACCAGCATTTAATATAAATGATTATTCATTCATTCATTATCTTCCTTTATGAGGGTCGTGGGGGGCGGGGATGGGCATTTCCCATGCCCATCCAGGGGAGAACGGTAGATTCACCCAGGACAGGGCACCTTCCACACACACATACACACACACTATGCAGGGCAACTTGGAGCATTCAATTTACCTTGAATCCATGTTTTTGGAATGTGGGAGTAAACCCACGCAGACACAGGGAGAACATGGAAACTCCATCCAGATTGGGATTCGAACTGGAAATCCCCAGCGCTGAAAGGGAAACGTGCTAACCAATTAATGATTATTGATTTTAATAATATACTGATATCAGTGACACTGATGCTGAATGAATCATTTAAAGCATTTGCAGCTCTGTTTTTTTTTTCTTTGTTTCTTTTAAAGATAAAAACACAAAAATCTAATTTGTACTGATTTAGTCTTGATCTTTCTGGCTTCTGTCCTGCAGATCTATCTTCAGCTTGAGTGTTAATAAGGTTTTAGGTAATAGGACTGTGGTTACTGTATTTATCTATAGACTGTGTCAGTCGGATTACAGATTTCTAAAAGGCTCTATGTCCATGTTGCAACATGTTGGCAGAGACGGAATGGTTTGTACTCAAAATCCTATAGTTGCCACAGAAGCACCACGACATCACTCTCATTACTCCTTGTGTTTACATTAAAGCAACAGCATCTATTGTGTTTACTGAACCAGCCTTGTGACCTGAAGGTCCCTGGTTCAAATCCCTGTCCCATTGAGCACCATGTACAGGACTGCCCACCGCTCTGGGCATGTGTGCTCACTTCAGCAGTGTGTATATGTGTGTGTGTGTGTGTGTGTGTGTGTGTGTGTGTGTGTGTGTGTGTGTGTGTGTGTGTGTCAGATGCACGAATGGGTGGAGAACAAATTTCTCTGTGTGTAAGTACAGTAGGCAAAATGGATCACCTTTATCACTTTCCTAAAATGTGTACTTGCAGAAATAGCCAATAGAGGGCAGTGTAGTACAGCAAAATTGGATTTCAGCTGCCAATTCACCTTATAAATCTTCTTTTTAAAAGACATTTATCATATTAATTATAAAAACGGGGAATATAATTACTTATTACTAACATATGTATGTCTGTCATACAAGGACTATTTGTAATTTGGGACATTTGGGTCAAATGAATGTTTTTATTTGAGGGCCTTAAGCTCAGACTGGCAATAGATAGCAGTTTGGCCAAACAGTGGCTTTTAAAAAAAAAAGGTTTGTAATCCATCAATACAATGCTATTCATATAAAAATGAAAGCATCTCTTATAAAACTTTCTACAGACCACCGAGATCTAGGCTTTAAATTAAATGTCTATTGTACTATGGCGTGGTTTTGTAGTTTGGTTTGTTCGCAACATTTTAAAGAAGCAAAGGTTGGCGCATGTGCACAATCTTAGTGCCTTACAGATTTGAGCAAATGTAAAAAACATCACAATTTAAGACATCCCCCCCCCCCCCCCGTGTGTCTCTTAATTCACAGTCCTGGTTCACTAGGGCACTCCTGCACACGTTTATGGGAAGCTGCATTCAGCAAAGTTATGATTACTGTCAGGAAACTAAACAGTAAAGATGCCTGGAGACCCGTAAAATATCTAAAGACCCTGCGAGAGTAGAGAGCAAAGAGGGGAAGTATGCGTGAGTGCCATGTATGGATAACAGGGAGCCAAAACCTGTTTACACCATGATGATGTTATGTAATTGTGGTCCACATAACACAAGTACAACCATGTTTTACAGTCATGGTTAGTTTATGGTTAGTAAAAGGTTATGTTTAATGTTTGGATAGTATGAATAAAAGTTAATGTAATAACCTTCATAATGCATAGAAACAAACGTGTTGTGTGTCAGAGTGTAAATAAAGCATGTTGTTTAGGTAGTGACATTAAGAAATTATATAAAACAAATGGCTTATACATTATTTTCTGGAAGGCTTTATCCTCAATGTCAATCTGGTTTTATCATCCATCCATCCATCCATCCATTATCACACTCTATGGGGCAATTTAGAGTGCTCAATTTACCTTGAATACAAGTTTTTGGACTGTGCGAGGAAACTGGAGAAAACCCACGCAGACATGAGGAGAACATGCTAACTCCACCCAGATCGGGGTGAGTGGTGAACGTGCTAACCACTAAGCCACTGTGCCACCCTGGTTTTAACATTTTGTCCCAATTGTATGTGTTAAAGGATTAGAAAACCATCCACTGTGTAGCAACCACACCTGAGAGAACTGACCAAATGCAAAAGTGACCAAAACATCAGGCAGAAATGATGAGAACAGAGAAAAGGGGTGTGGTCACCACCTGCAGAAGCACTCCTTTATAGGGGGGTTTGGCTAAGTGCCTCTCATTTCTACCTTTTGTCTGTTCCATTTACACAACAGCAAGTGAAACTAATACACAATTAGTGTTGAACACTAACTGGACAGGTTGATCTCACACAAGTGTGTTACGTTGTGTTGTTTTTAAAAGTTTTTTGAGAAGTGTATTTTAACATTATTATTGATTGTCACTCGAACAGAACTGATACCTGGCAGGCAGCCGACAGTTTGTCTCCAGGACTCGCCAGCGCAGCGAGGAGGGCGGTTGTAGTTGTCCCAATGTTGGAGCCCAGAGTTAAGGGGTACGCCCTCTCCAGACTGATGACCCCCAGCCCTAAAATAGTCAAAGGTTCACAAATAATCACAATCAGAAACATGTAACAGGATCATGTTTTAGTAAATTGATAAATCAGTAACTGAAATGTAAAATCCATCTCGGCTAAATATAGTTACAGAGTCCTGGGAGTTAAGAGGAGTTGTTTAGAACAGTAACAGAGTTCATTAATAATAAGTTAAATATGACAAACCAAGCTAAGCTGTACAGTGAGTACAGTGAGACTGCAGGCTCTTAAACATCCCACTGCTGGAGATAATACCAAGGTTCATTCATTCTCTTAAAATTGGAGCCTATCCCGGAGCTGAAGGGGGTTAAAGCGAAAAACCTCCAGGGGTTGGTGTAACACAGACACCCAGTCCCGTTTAACACATTCATCCCAGGGGCAATTCATTCTCATCAGTTCACCTATTAGATTTAAAGGAAAAAGGTCCTGAAGGAAAATTCCATGCAGACTTGAAGAACATACAAATTCATAACAGAAAACTTGGCTCAAGTCTATCTGGGGAAAAAATCTCAGAACCTTTCTGCTGTTGGATGAGGGTGTTAATCACATGTACACTCTCGCACGCTCTCTCGCGCATATCGTCTGAGGCATGGCTGGATTACTGACCGGGCCAGTGGGGCCAGCGCCCAGGGGCCCTTGAGGTCAGGGGGCCCCGGGGGGGTGCCCTGGTCAAAAACTTTTATGGTACAACATTTATGGTACAATATATTTTTATTTCTGAGGGCCCTCCATTTTAAGGATACTCTGACTATTAGGGATTTGACCCCAGGGCCTCTTGGGGGCCCTAGCCATGCTTTTGGGGGCCCTAGCCATGCTTTTGGAGCCCCTAGCCATGCTTTTGGAGCCCCTAGCCATGCTTTTGGGGGCCCTAGCCATGCTTTTGGGGCCCTAGCCATGCTTTTGGGGGCCCTAGCCATGCTTTTGGGGGCCCTAGCCATGCTTTTGGGGGCCCTAACCATGCTTTTGGGCCCCTTAGGAAAATGAATGAGGCATTGTGACTTCGACTTCTGGCTATTAGGGGTCCTAGGAAAGAGGGGGGCATATTTTTAGAGGTCCCTAGTTATGAGAGCCCCTACCAGGGGGCCCTAGAGAAGAGCAGCGCATACCATTAGAGGGCCCTTGACCACGAGGGCCCCTGCTATGGGGCCCTTGACTTCCATAGAAGTCGTTTACCATCCATTGGGGTTGCAACTCTGTGCAACTCTTTGCCCAGGGGCCCAGACTATCCTTAATCCGTCCTTGGTGGTATGTAGAGTCCCAACTCCTGTAAGTTGTGAGGTGGAGCCTCCATGGATTGGTTCATCCAGCACGTCTCACAGATGCTGGCTTAAATTAAGATCTGGGGGAATTGGAGGCAACATCTTAAACGGGTTGTTGTGTCAGGAGCATTATCCTGCTACAAGAGGCCACACCCATTAGAGAAACAGTTTCCATGGAAAAGTGAACATAGTCTGTCACAACGATGAGGTAGGTGGAGTCAGAGAAACATCTACATGGATGCAGGACGCAAGGTTCCCCAGCAGAACGTTGTCTAATGCATCCCGTTGAATCAAACCACGTGTTCCAACCTTCACCCCCTACACGCATCAATGACCAAGTCACCGTTACCAAGTCCCAAGCACTCTTGATAGCTACTGCCCCCTGCAGACCAGGACATCCCAATAGATCTGCAGTTCTGGAGATGTTCTCACGCCTCACATGGTCCACACATCCCAATGTGGTTCTTGTCGTCA
>JAOUQT010329541.1:0-13535 GCA_025769995.1 Xyliphius kryptos
TACTTGCATACAAGTTTATAAAAGTATATTTAAAACCGATATTCACGTTCAAAATGTCATTAAGCAGATAAGGTGTCGTGTATTTGCAGACAGCATGCCTTTAAAACCATTACTATGTTTTCTGCGTTATTCACGTTTTGTATAGAACACTTATATTTAAACATTAAAGTGTAAGTAGCCAGTTAAACTCTATTTTAATATTTCTTGGTTTAGTGCTTGCGTTATAATGAGAACAATATGTCCTTATGTTTTTACGAGTACTGTAAAGTTGTAACTGGTAGAACTAGATTTCCCCTCTGAACTGAGAGTTAGAACTTTAGCAGAGCGCTGTGATTGAACGCTGCACCATGCGACTGAGTGAACCTGCAACTTTCCTTTCAAATAGTATCAAAGCCCAAACGATAAGACAGCAACGCTTACCTTCTTTACTTTGAAGAGAAATAAATATACAGTTCATAAGAATGTTAACAAATAAAATGCGCTTTTTTCGACGGTAATCCATTTTGTGGTCGGAGTCGTTGGGTACAGTGTAGAAACTCCACGCAGAAAGTTCACCACTTGCTTTCTGGAAGGCTCATTGAGAAACCTACAGCCATTAGCTCCTCCCACTGGAATTTGGGAAACGCCTTTTTTATTTAAAAGAGGCGTAGTCACAGGAACGTTCTCCGCCCATAATCTCTAATTTAGCAAGCCTTTAACTCTTCAGTTCATCCAGTCATCACAAAAAAAGCTATATTCTAAAAGTTTTTAAGTCCACTATATATTTACACACTTATGAATCTAAGAAAAATGTTTATGATCATTTTGAAAGTAAAACATACAGCTGTCCTTATAAATGCCAAAGCCCTTACTGACTCACTCACTCACTTATCACTAATCCTCCCACTTCCCCGAGTACTTACCTGCAAGGCTGAAATTTGGCATTGTGATCCCCATCATGTCCTTGGAAAAAACGAAAGGACTTCTCACCTTCCTACGTTCAAGGATTTTATTCTATATTGGCATTGAACGCAAGACCCCTCCAGGGTCACATAGGGGTCTTCCCAAGTACCTACAGATCTGAAATTCGGCTCCTTAATTCACAAATCATGTTCTTGAAATCGCCACCAAAGGCATGACCCCTCCAGTGTCACATTAGGGTCTTTCAGATACTCTACAAGACTAAAATTAGCCTTCATGATTACCAACCATTTCGTTGGAAAAACTGGGTTTTTGCTTTCCTACATTCGATTGTTCATTTGCTATCACCATCAAATGCAATATATAAACTGCAATACCATCACTCATTCAAAAACAATTGCATTCCAACATTCCCTTTGTTATCAAGTTCTCACATGTTAATCCCATTTTGATTGCAAAATAATCTAATATATTTTAGGCCAGACTATATCTCTTTGAATTTTGTGGCAACCGTTTGAAAAGGCTCTTTTCTGTTTCATCATGACTTTTTTCAAGTACAAAAAAGGTCTAGAGGAAACAGATGGATTTGAGCTTGAAATGTCTCTTTTTTTTCATCTATAAATACAGAGCAGTACAGTACAGTGGTGCGGTGGTTGGCACTCACATGCCTCACAAGTAGTCTGTTCAGTGTGGAGTTTGCTTGTTCTCCTGATGTGTGCATGGGTTTTCTCTAGTAATTATGTTCCCACAGTCAAAAAATGTGTGAACTGAAGCTGCTAAATTGCCCCTTGCTGTGCGTGTTTGTTTGCACTGTTATGCACCTGTGACCTGTCTAGAGTGTTTTCTTGACTTTGACTAATGTGTTTTGTAATGAGCTATGGCATACCATATGACTTTATAAAACACATATTTATAAGAAATATTTGTAATATTTTGATAACTGACTGACTATTTTATGTGCCTTTTATTTCCCCTCTTTCACAAGAGATGCAGGTTTTTTCTGTGCAAAGTGCATGTGCACTGTAATAGACGGTGTACAAACTGACTTTAATTGTCGTTGCAAAAGGATAAATCCTTTTACTGCAAAGAGCATAGTTGACAGAAAAATGTAAAATAGAATCATGTAGTAAAGAATGGGTTACCCTAATATGTTTTTCTTTTTCTTTTTTATTTTTGACAGTCAACTTCTAAACATATACAAATATAAGCAAATGTAAGTATAAAATGTAAATTACAGTAAAATTAACCAGTCATATCCTCTATTTAAATAGGTGGGCAATTTTATAATTATCTCTAACACTGGTATTGGTATGTAGACATATACAGATGCCTTGTCGATTCCTCTGTATATCTAAAACCTACAGGAGAATCAAAATATAATTTCTCTGTCTTCATAGATGAAGAAAGAGGGTCCGCTGCAACTGGTACTGCACCTTTTTATAAGAAAGAGAAAAGCAAGACAAGAAAAAAAAAAAGGGACAAGCAGAACGAGGAAGAAAGAAAGTTTGACTTAGCTCTGTGTTCTGTATAGTTAACTTCTGTCTTCTGGCAGGCACATAAATTGCAAAAAAGTTACCTGTTTCACCATAAGAAGCACACAAAAAACTCTCAAACAATGAGAATAACAGTATTTTGTGTTACTTTTCTAACCTACCTATCTACCCGTGGTCTCTGGTCCACTGCAAATCAGACTCATTAACAAACACAAAAACCTTTGCACAATTAAGTACCACCAAATATTCTACCAAAAAAAACATTGCTACTGTAACCATATTATTTGAAGTCAATGTACTAAAGCTTCATGTTTTTTTTAAGTACCTACTTTGCTGATTTGAACATTCTCAAAGACATAAAAATAATTGACCTAATGGCAGGAGGTTTGGTTGTTTAAAGGACAAAGCACTCTTACATCACCCCTTTCTTTTATTCTAGTGTTATTTTATACATAATGCAGTCCACATCACTTTATTGTTAAAATGTAAGCAAAACCAATATATACTTAAATAATTTTACATGAAGCAAATTGCATATACAGTTTACACAAAAGCTTTGGACTTACTGCTTGAGAACTTAAACCTAATATTTATTAACTGATGTATCTGGCTGTATCTGCCTAGTGCCCTAAAAGTTCTTCAGTGAATGGGCATTGGAAATAATGAGAAGAGATAAAATATGTTAGTTTGCATTTGTGTATGTTCACGGGGTGCTGTACCTAGGCTGGCTTTGTGCTCTGACCTTTAGCTCAAAGCTGCCTTGTGTAAAAGCATTTACACAAAAAAGGAAAACCCTAAGAAATAGGCACTGGAATTCTAAGAAGACCATAAGGTCTGGAAAAAATCATGAAAGCTTTAGTGAAAAACTAAAGAAGTAATGGGAGTATTAGCAACAGACTAGTGCAAATACCATAAAAGGCAAGCTGGTAATTAGCCTTGCGACAAATAATTACAAAAGAATAATAGTAATTTAACAATAAGCTAGTAGTAATTAAAGGGGATGTTTCAGGCTTTAGTATAAAGACAATACTGTAGGTAAAAGAAGAGAAGTAAGGCTTAAGGCCAAAACGTAAGGCTCTAGTACGTGGCCAGTGCTAAAATGTGCACATGCCATAGACATGCTAGGGAGAAAACATGCTGTTTGTCAGTTTTAGAATGGAAAAAAAATAGATTACCATTGTGGTTGGCTAGTGCATGCACTGATAAAACCCACTAAAAGAAGCTACAAGTCTGATAGAGCTATGAGTGGGTAAAATAGGTTAATACACGATAAAGTAGGATGCAATTACAGGAAAATATAAGCCTTATATAAAATCCTGGTGGGTCAGGCTAAGGTGCAGTATAGAAGATAGACAAAAGATTTAATGCTTGTTTTAAAAGAAAAGAAAGTCACAAAGCAAATCAAAATTAGTAAGAGTTTAATTGGAGCAGGAAAATAAACAAAAAAATTAGCCAGTGAGGGAGCAAAGTTCATGCACTCTTTGACACATGGCCATTCTTGGGTTGTCAAAATGCACACTCCATATTTTGGATTTCTTTTGAACTTCTGGACCCATCACTTCACACCTCTCTTTAACACATTCATAATCATAAACTCATAATTGGTAATAAGAAAGTAAGAAACAAGAGGAGAGAGCATTTAATAATAATAATAGATTGTATAAATGGGGCGGCACGGTGGCTTAGTGGAATTTCCATGTTCTCCCTGTGTCTGCGTGGGTTTTCTTCCAGGTTCTCCGGTTTCCTCAAAACATGGATTCAAATTAAACTGGCTGCTCTGAATTGCCCTATAGTTTGTGTGTGTGTGTGTGGTTGTGTGAGCCCCACGATAGATTGGCAACCTGTCCTGGGTGTATTTGCCCAGCACCCGAGATGTTCTCCTCTGGATGGGCATGGGGAACCTTCTCACGACCCTCGTCAAAGATTAAGCGGAAGATAATGAATGAATGAATAATTTGTATAAATATGTGTGTTAAACAAAGCAATATTACTTTTTTAAAATTAGTAACCTACCTATATGATACTAATACACAAACACGTAACCGTTGTGTTGTCTTAATAGTCTGCATAAACATTGTTAAATTTTTTTTTACAAAATTATTCTTTATTTACATATGGTGGTAGATGATTTTAACAATAAAAGTGGTAAGAAAAAAAGACAATCAGAAACATTTGCAATTTTTTTTCATATAAGTTGTAAATTATAAAAGCGTTAGCAAATCCACTTATGTCATATCCAGTATTACAAACACAATATGTACTGCAGTATCAACACACTGCAACTGTAGGGTTTGCGTGTTTAGACTACTGAATCATTATTAAAGAGTCTCTTCATTAAAGGATTGGCAGATTAGAGGGATTTTCTTTCTGCTACTTTTACAACACAATGGCAACACAATGGCTACGAAATATATTTAAAATAAGGAATACACATTTTATGGGAGCTAAGCAACTGGTCTTAGAAGATTCAATTAAAACATTTTTGGGTAAACACATTGTCTTTTCTCAGTACTGTAATGTGTGTAAAACATTACTAATCATAATAATTCATAAAACAGATGTGGTAAGTATTTTTAAAAAAGACTCAAAAGGCATTAAGTGGTCCCTTAATAAAGATTACTGGAGACTTTTTATACCCACACAGATATCAGTTTTTATTTTCAAGCTTAACCACTAAAGTTATAATACCATTAAATGTCAGTGAAACTGATAGGGGAAGTTATAAGTGGGCTTTTGTGTGCTAAGAAGGCGGGGGTGCCAAGCACAGGTGCAAGTCAACTCAGCAGCAGTGTGGCAAACAGAGGTACCATTGTTACGAGGCCATCAACATATAGCAGCACGTGTGGCTTATAGCAACAAGTGTGAGCTTAATGTATATCACAAGGGACAGACTGCAGGAGTTCCATGGCTTCCTGTTCTTAAAGGCATGCAAACAAGCATAGCGAGCATATTCTCTTTTAAAATGGCAGTCACTACATTATATCACTAAACATTTACATATGAACAGACACTTAAAATCTAGCTAAACCATACACTCTAACAACAAATTTAACATGAAGTCATGAGTTAATCGGTCATTTATAAATTGTCCAAGGTTGCTATCACTTGTCATCAGGCATCCAGTCCAGACTATTAATCTACATTAGCTTCTCTTATCTGTGCTCCCTCTTATTTTCATTCATTAATTAATATTGACAAACAATGTTACATACCTAGGATTTTTACAATTTTACTATGTTTCACTACTATGTTTGAGTAGGCAGCCCGGTGGTTTAGTGGTTAGCATGTTTACCTCTCAGCGCGGGGAATTTAAGGTTCAAATCCCGGGAAAAGTTATCATGTTCTCTCCGTGTCCATGTGGGTTTCCTCCGTGTTTTCCGGTTTCCTCCAACAGTCCAAAAACGTGGCTTTAAGGTAAATTGAATGTTCTAAATTGCCCCATATCGTGTGTATTTGTGTGTGGTGGTGTGATTGAGTGTTCCCAGGAATGGATTGGCACCCTGGGTCTATCTGACCAGCACCCGAATCACCCGAAACCAACAACACAGGTTTTTAAATCCATTGTTGCTTTGGCAATATCTATTAAATATAAGAAAGATATTAAATATGTTATAAAGACTTTTTCACATTAAAAAAGCAGGGTCTTGGTTTTAGTGTGGGCAGACAAAAAAACATCCAAGGAAGCATTTATTTAATTGGTGAAGCCCAGTGTAAAAGTAGGTAAATTTCACAAATATTACTCTAGACATAAGCTAGGTAACATAGGTAGAGGAAACACACACAGGTACCCTTGCAAACTTCACTTGATTTTTATGGCTTCCTACCAAAAGTGAAACCAAGCACATTTTTGGATCTGTGTATGACATGTTTTTTCTCTTTTTTGTCTGTTTTGTTTTGTTTTAGACCCTGATTGTGTTCATTTTCTTAGTTAATGACGTTTAGCTTTTTTCTTTTTAGCCATCGCATCTGTTTTCACAGGTTTATTAATTTTATTGTTGATTATTTACAACCTCACCCCTGGGTTTGTTCGGACATTAATAACAATTTCGGCCCTTATTCCTGTTTAAGCTCTATATAAGGCATATAGCTTGATTTGTTTTAGTTAGGCCTGTATGTCTTTGTGCTCAGTAAATGCCTGTTAATAAGAAATTTACTTGGTTAATTTTATTTCCTGACTCTCTTCTAACTTAATTGTTCTTTAACTTCTCCTTGTGACCATGTTAGATTATCTTTAATGAATATTGTGTCCCCCACTGTATTTGTGAAAGCACAGATATCAACAAATGCATTTATCTGCCTCAGTGACTTTTGTGTGCTATTGCTCTCTCTGACTAAATTTCAATGTAGCCTTCTGTCAGCTGGACAATTGAATTCAGTGTTGAGTCACAATGTCCCTCACAAAAGCATTCAAATTGTATTATTTGCCATTGTTCTCTCATATATCCATGATACTACTTTTTTTGCCTGGGTCTTAATGCCTAAATCTGATGGCTTAAAGATCATTCTTGATTCTGTAGTATAGTTAGTGCAAAAGTCCGCTGAAGAGAATTAGCAATGCTTTATAGGTGAGTTAGTGCCTGAATCTGAACCTGTCAGCTTAGAGAGCAATTTTAATCCAGTTAACTTATTGAATGTATCTACAAAAACCCTACTGTTTTATAACTTATTCTGTCAACTCTATGGACATGTCTGAATCCGTCAGGATTTTTTTTTTTACTTAAAAACTTATCCAGCTATGCCATTATGGACCTTGGTTTTTGCACTATGTACACCCTCGAAACAGCCCCACCTTTACTTTAAACCCATCTGTCATTCCTACTGCAAATCTCATCGTTGTCACACCGTACTTACACATATCCTGCAGCAACCTCACATACCTCCCTCTCTCACTTACCTTGTCTCTCTCATTTTCCACATTCATCAGCTCCTCAAGATTTTTTTTCAGCTCTCTTAATTCATCCTCCCTATTTGACAAAACATTCATGTTAGCATTCCTAATCTTTCTAACCTGCTATATGTTCTACCCTCCTCATTCTGGCCAATCAATACATGTCCTTTTCATCTTTCTTAGTGTCCAACATCACATACAGTCTGTCATTAACTCTTTTTTTACCCTTCTTGCTTTTCCATATTTCTCTGTCTACTCTCCCTGTACATCTGTCTCATCTCTCAATCTCTTTGGAGATCCCAGTTCTTTCTTTTTTGTCCTTTCTAGGTGTTACTTTTACCTGTTTCCTCCAAATTTCACACCATGTAATAATTCCCTGACCACATTTACTGTTGTTGTCCATTCGCTCAGTTCTTATGTATGAAAATGAAATACCTGTCTTATCTGTTCTTTACATTTTTCACCACAGACTTCTTTCTTTAAAGACATCATACAAACTTCCATCCAATACATCTGTCTACACTCTCCCCTGCCACCACCTTGCAGAATTTAATTCACCCCTGTCCTCCACTCTCCCTTTGTTCCTCTTAAACTATATGTTTACTAGAGCCATTTCAATCATCTTTTTTATCGTCCATTTTTGTGTCATCACATCAACACAACACCTCCTCATTACCTTGATTGTCTTTACCAACTTACCCAATGAAGTCAGCTCCAATCATAACTCCCTCCTCTTTGGGTCACTTTCCAAAACTCAGTACAGAAATATTCTTTGTCTTTAATTTTATGCTCCCACATATCTTTCTGTCAGACTTCTTTAAAGTTAACCTCTACCCCATTAATTGTATATATAGCCCATGGTAATAGTTTAAATTCCCCTCTAGTGCTCCTAACATTACTTCAATTCCATGTAGTGTTCTACATCAACAGTTCTCTTCTCCATCAGATCAACTATTTTTACCAGTCCTCATGCCTGCATTCAGCTCTCACATTTACCTTCTTAGCCCTCTGCCTCTTTCTCTTCTGAAGAACACTCTTCTCCCCTCTTTCTCCTTACTGTCCCAACAGTAGCCTAATTTCCACTAGTACCCTGTAGACCAACAGTACTGGAGATGGATGTCGCAGGTTTCATGTTATGCACGGCATAATGAATGCACTACGCACCCCCCCCCCCCAATGGCTAGGCTGGACACCATAAAACATATGAATTTAATAATTAGAAGTTTATGACCCAGTACTTTTGTGTATATCAACAAGTCATTGGAGACAATAAAATTGCTAATTTTTATAACAAAGAATAAATAAAAACATTAAAACATTTTCGACAGCTTGAAAGAACAAAATAATGCACGTTTCACTGAACTTTACAAGTTTCCAGATTACACACACACTTAGTCATGAACATATCATGTTCAAAAGGGAACACCTTTAGGGTGGTTTTAATGCAAATTAGATCCACTCTAAGCGTAACAGTCCATACATGGCATACAGTTACAAGCAGCATTGCTAAGAATTTCTAGGTAATTTCTTACTCCCAAAGTTCCCCCCAAAGCTGTTGTCTGAAAACAGGACAGGAGTTCAAATATGTGGGTCATAAAGAGTATGAAAGGTACAGGTTAGAAATCAAATTCAAGTTACATTCCTTTGACACTTTATCTGTTAAAGCTAAATTGTGTGCAGTTAAAACAATCACTACCTGCCATTAACAAAAAGTAAAGAACTAGACCAAGAGACGTACTAAGCATATTCCTGAACTTTTAACACTATAAATTGCATGGAACGAAGCTGAAGTTGTTTGAGGTTTCCATTAATGTTTGTTTGGTTTGTCACTGCTACTGTGGGTATTATAATTCTTTAAGTACTAAAAGTAAATTGTCAGTAATGCACACATGGCTTTGGCATGTTGATGTGAAGAAGCTGTTTCAGCTGGTTCTAGCTGAAGTATAAATTAAAGTTTGTGGTTACACATGAATCCAGCCATGGGGTTGGGGGTGTTGCCACCGTCTCCCGTGCTTTAAAATTACAGAGTACCCTTGTGGTTAGTAGTAAGAGCCTACAGTTACATTCTTTTGGCCTTTTGTGTCCACACTTCATTTTTTCCTTGACTTCAGCATTTAAGTAATGGCGTCGGATGAACCTGAATTTGTTGAACACAGACTGAAGATGGGTCCTTTAAAATTATACATTTCTTCATAATCTATTTCTATTTAGGTCTGCAATCACACTGTCCAACTAAATTATATACTCCAAGTGCAGTAATTTTCTGCACTTATTTATGTTAACGTGTATGAAAATTTGTCTACCATAAAAAAGTGCAGTTTACTGTTGATTTAGTTAGAGATTAAATATTTCAAACAAGTTACATTGAATAGAGACATTTTGTTAAACTAAACCTTACAGCACATCAAGGAGATCCAAGTCAAAATGTGCTAACAATTAACAAATGTAGTATCATTGATTCAGGTGTCACGGTGGCTTAGTGGGTAGCATGTTCGCCTCTGGGGAATCCCGGTTTGAATCCTAATCTGGGTGGAGTTTCCATGTTCTCCCTGTGTCTGCGTGGGTATCCTACGGGTTCTCCGGTTTTCTCCCACCCTCCAAAAACATGGATTCAAGGTAAATTGAATGCTGTCGATTGCCCCATATAGTGTAAATTTGTGTGTATGAATGTGTGAGCTAGTGTGTGCCCAGCGATGGATTGACGCCCTGTCCTGGGTGTATCTGCCCACCGCCCGAGATGTTCTCCCCTGGATGGGCATGGGGATCCCCCACCGCGACCCTAGAAGAGGAATAAGTGGAAGATAATGAATGAATAAATGAATGAATGAATACCATTGATTCTATTAACTTCTGCTTTATTCTATATTAGGATCATGTGGGTTCCCCATGTGGAGAATGTTTCGGGCACTGAACAGATTCATGCAGGACAGGGTGTCAATCTATCTCTGGGCACATACACAAACACGCACACAGACACACACTATGTACAGGAAATTAAGAGCATCCAATTCACCTTGTATCAAGGTTTTTGGAGTGTGGGAGGGAATCAGACAACCTGGAGAAAACCAACCAACCTGGACATATGAAGAACGTGGAAACTCTACCGTGATTGAAATATAAACCTGAATCCCTAACACTAAGAGGTAGACATGCTAACTACTAAGCTACCGTGTTGCCCAAGAAGTTGGCTATTTTGGCCACTGTTTTTACATACAGAGAAATTTGTCCTCCACATTTAACTCATCCATACTGTAAAACACACACATATACACACACTGTGAGCAAACAAGCCCGGAGCGGTGGGTAGCCTTGTGAATTGGGTCCCAAGAGCAAATGGGGTTAGGTGCTTTGTTTAAGGGCACTTCAGCTATAGTATTTTGTGGGACCAGGAATCTTTGACCTTAAGGTCTCAAGTCAGGTGTCTTAACCAGTAGTCTACAACGGCCCCAAACTAGCAAACATCCATAAAATATGTATTAATTGGGATTTAAAGTGTTACAATTATAATGAAATTAGAATTGCATTCATGTGTTTAAGAATGTTTTTTTATTAATTTGCGTTACTGCAAGTCATATATCCCCTTACACAAGGGAACATTTTTTAAATATCATATTTAAATACAGTATCAGCATATTGATAATGTTTTAAGACCCTTAATAATTTAATATAGCAACTAGATGTTGAGCAATTATATGATCATGACTTTTTCGGCTGGATAAATGGCTTGTTCTGCTTGCTTTGAACATTCATTAAAAAAAATCCAATGCCCTGAGATGACACTTAAAGCCACTGGTTTTTACAAGTAAGGTTTACTTGTGACTGGAGGAATGTTCTGCTTGTTTAGTAATAGGAAATGGCCTCATTCCCAATTCATAATCCACAATTCATTTCATAAGTTTTTGAAACAATTTTATACTTAAAATCTTAAGCCACAAATGTACATGTATGCGATTTGAGCAAACAGAATGACTCTGGCTGTTTGTCTTGCTGTTATTAGTTCCCCATATATCACTTCTGGGATTGCTTGCTCTGTAATAAAGAGTGACTTGATAAATGAGTACCTATTGATTCAGAGCTTGTGACCCACCCACATGTGAGTCTGTTCAGTCATGCATCAGATCAGTGAGTAATGCAACAGGAAAAGAAAAAGAAACTGGATTGTGTATACATGTCTAAAGTACATTCTTATGATTCCTTAAACATGTGTGAATTTAATGGGGTCGGGGATAATTGCACACATACTGCAAATATCGGAGACTTCACTTGTGAATTAGTAGTTTTTTATAGAGTGAACTGCAAGTTTTATCAAGTGATTAAATAGTTTTTTAAATGCACCTTTCTCAAATGAGCTTCAGAAGAGTCCTGTGGCTTGCTGGGCCAGGCAACAGGCATTTCAAGCACGTTAACCCCCTCTTACAGCTGACTGGCCCTTCCTTCCTCCTTTACCCTGCCAAAGACAGAGCCAGTGAAAGTGCAGGACAGCTGTGCAAATTGCCAGAGGTCGGAGAAAGCACACAAACTACTTCTGGCACTTAAGGTCAGAGGGAGAGGCAAATAGTTAGAAGGAAATTTTTTTAAAAGAACGGAACAGTTCATATGATAAGAACAATTCACCTTGGCCTTGGAAGGAAATATTTATAGACATGTGGTCAGTCAGAAAGTCAGAGGATTGCAAATAAAAAATAAAAACAGCACGTTGAAAAGAGCACAATAGCTTACTAAAATAATGCATTTTTTTCTGTTTTTATAACATAAGGAGCATGAAGGTTTTGTTTCATGCTTAGCATTGAAGCTACCTTTTTAATTATAAGTTATAATTATTTGTCTCAGATTATTTCTCTCAAAAGTTGCATGAAATTTATTAAATTCATTTTAAAAGGCTACATTTTACCATCCTTCTCAAATAAGCTTTTTTTTTATTAATTTATTTTCATTACTGCTAATCTTAGGTTGTGCTGAAGCCCATCACAAGGTGAACTCTAAAAAGAAACACATTGGACAAGTTAGCAGTCCACTGGAGACACAAACACCTGATATTTAAACACACCCTTTTAGCTTCCTCAATTCAAGTGAATTACATATTTGGGCTGGGTAAACAATGCACCAATATATGGGTAATAACTTTTCACAAAGAGTACCTAAACGGCAACAACATTCAGGAACTTTTTGCAGCAAGTTGACAGTGCTATCTACGGCACCATCATGCCATTTCTAATGCCAATTAAATAAGACATAAGTCAGATATTAAATAACAGTCAATAAACACCTTACCGTTAAAGAATATAAATTATTAAATACCTTGCCAATCTTTAAATAGCATAATTTTTAAATTTGGAAGTAATAATCAAAGAAACAGCAATGCATTCAGTCAAAAAAATCATTTATTTTAGTAAATTAAAATGTGGGAAGCACAGGGGCATAGTGGTTAAGATCCAAGTTTGAATCTCAATCTGAATGGAGTTTCCATGTGTCTTTGTGGGTTACTTCCAGGTTCTTCAGGATCTCCCACAGTCCAAAAACATAGATTCAATGCAAATTGACTGCTCTAAATTGTCCCTATATAGTGTGTAAGTTGAGTGTATAAGTAAGTGAGTGTGTGCCCAGTGATAGATCATTATATGTGAAATGTATCAGGTTTAAACATAAGTATGGTATATGCAATAATCATTATTTTAGGATTTATGTAACTTTATTGTGTTTTGTGTTTAATTAGCAACATAATTAGTATCTGTACCAGTACAAATGTTTATGTGTGTTGAAGATATACACCCATCCTGGGTGTATCTTTCCACTGTCTAAAAAGCTCTCCAATGGATGGACATGGGAAACCTCGTCTTCGACCCTAGAATATAATGAGATGAGATGAATAAACTAGAATAATCCACGCATTATCACTAATATCACACAAGTTAGTATGAATGAAGATTAAA
The DNA here is from genome assembly GCA_025769995.1 of Xyliphius kryptos. Lineage (NCBI taxonomy): Eukaryota > Metazoa > Chordata > Actinopteri > Siluriformes > Aspredinidae > Xyliphius > Xyliphius kryptos. The sequence continues at coordinate 13,212 of JAOUQT010329541.1, forward strand.
CTATTTAATAAATGTGTATTTAGTTTTAATATAATTTATGATACTCTAGTTTTTGTGTCAGATGGACTGTGAGTCTGTGCCTAATTGCCTTCTCAGGGGTAGTGAGGGGAAGGTGTGCGAGAACAGCTCTATTTCTATGGACATGATTTTTTCCTCTCTAAAATGCTTTCCCACATGACAATTGCCCCTTCATCATTCCCATTCTACTACTGTGTTGTCAGCTGCAGAGAAACATATGTTAAAATGTACAAACACACACACACACACACACACACACACACACAGAGAGAGAGAGAGAGAGAGAGAGAGAGAGCCTATTGTGAC
>JAOUQT010329557.1:0-24358 GCA_025769995.1 Xyliphius kryptos
AAAGTGCAGTCATGGTGAGTAATGTTTATAATTGTTTTTTTCCTACAAAAATGCACTGCGTTCAATACAATTTACTTAGATTTCTACAATACGTGTTTCATAGCACATATAATTTAAAAAAAAAAATCGTATTACTGTTAAGTTGGTGGTGAACATTACCAGTGTCCATTAATTCCGATTGTGTTTAGTTTACAGTTTAAGATGGGAATATTTTTTTCCCTTCTCAAATAAAATGATAATAATTTTACAGTTAAAATATGAAGTTAAATTTTGCTCATTTAACAGTTATTCGAGTCATGACGTTTACAATAAATTAAATATTTTACAGCTATCTAGTGAAAAATAATGTTGAATAACCCTTATCATAGAGTTAATAAAGCAATAAGAAACAAGTGTATTTTGAGTTATTCTTAATAAATTATGGGAAAGAGGTGTTATTACAAACGACAGGAAGCAGAGTGCTTTTAATCCTTTTACAATAATGCACAACCTCGTGTGCCTTATTACTGCTAGAAAATGGGTACAAACACACTAATAAAAAACAAGGTTTAATTTATACGTGCTTATTAAAATGCAAAATCGTTTATAAACTGGTCTTCCCGAGGCATAATCTAGTCCAGTTTTTAAAGTGAATGCTGATCGCTGTGTAACAGCTTTCCGGTTTCTTGAACAATCAAATACTGCTGTCTTGTGGCTAAATTACAGAACACAGTTTACACATACATCGAGAAAATGATTGTCACACACAGACAAATGTAGAGCTGTCAGAAATGTGCATTATCATCAATAATTTAATGATTTATAGTTAAACAGTAAAATTTCCTAGTAAAAAAAAGTTTAGTTTAATGTTTCACTATGAGTTTTTACAGTGCATTCTTTTGGGTAAGCTGTTCCTATTAGGGTCACCACAGTAAGACGATCTATATTCAACTACATACAAATGTAATGTATGCAAAAGTTCAGGAACCCTTCATAATTTTCCTTTATAAATCATTGGTTGTTCGACGCAGCAATTTCGGTTAAATATATTATGAAGCAGAAGAACACAGTGATAATTGAGAAGTTAAATGAAGTTTCTATGATTTACAGAAAGTGTGCAATAATTATTTAAACAAAAGTGGAAAGGTGCATGAATTTGGGCACCCTTGTCATTTTACAGGTGAATCCAGTTGTAAATTCTTCTCCTCTTTAAATGTTCTCTGATGTGTGGCAACACAAACTCAAAACAACTCTCAACTGACCTGGAATAAATGAATTGTTCAATGAGGGTTCTCTCATTTGTAAGTCGCTTTGGCTAAAAGCATATGCTAAGTGACTAAATGTAAATATCATGTTTTAGGGAAAGGATACAAAAAGCAATCTAAGAGATTTCAGCTGTTTCCACTTTGAAGAACTTAGTGAGGATATAGAAGACCACAGGCACAGTTCAAGTTCAGGCCCGCAGTAGTAGGCCAAGAAAAATCTCAAAGACCGAAGCAAAGGATGGTGAGAACTGTCATGGTCAACCCACAGACCAGCCACATCATCTTGCTTCTGATGGTGTCATGGTGCATAGTTCAACTAGTCAGCATACTTTGCACAAGGAGAAGCTGTGTGGGAGAGTAATGCAGAATAAGCCTTTTCTGCCCACATGCCACAAACAGAGTCGCTTGAGGTATGCTAAAACACACTTGGACAAGCCAGTTTCATTTTGGAATAAGGTGCTGTGGACTGATGAAACTAAAATGAAGTTATTTGGACATAACAAGGGGTGGTATGCATGGTGTAAAAAAAACTGAATTCCAAAGACAAACACTCGCTACCCACAGTAAAATTTGGTGGCGGTTCCATCATGCTGTGGGGCATCAGCCGATTCTTGAGAACAAGTTCAAGAATCAGTAAGAAAGTTAAAGTTACGCCGGGCTGGATACTTTGACAAGACATCAAACCCTAAACACCACTTAAAATCTACTAAGGCATTTATTGCAGAAGAACAAGTATAATGTTCTGAAATGGCCACCCCAGTCCACAGACCTAAATATTATTAAAAATCTGTGGTGTGATTTAAAGTGTGTTGTCTCGGAAACCATCAAACCTGACTGAACTGCAGATGTTTTGTGTAAAAAGGAATGGTCAAAAATTCCTTCAACCAGAATCCAGACACCCATTGGAAGTTATAGAAAGCATTTAGAGGCTGTTATTTCTGCAAAAAGAGGCTCTACTAAATAGTGGGGTGCCCAGATTTATGCACCTGCCTAATTTTGTTTGAATATTTATTGCACATTTTCTGTAATTCTTGTAAACTTAATTTAACTTCTCAAATATCAGTGTTCATCTGCTGTATGATATATTTAAATAAAATTGCTGATTTGAAGAACCAATAAAAAGGACAATAATAAAAATATAATAATATTTTGCCTACAACTGTAGTTTCACACTGGACGTCATCCCTTAAGCAACCCTTCTATTCATCTGGTCAAGGAACTAATACTATTAGTATACTAAACAAGACATCTCTAAAGACTGGGACAATTTGAAAGAATTAAACACCCAAGAGAAAATTCACAGCAGCAGTGAAATGATGCCCAGGACTCTCCTTCAGTGCCATCATATTACTATTCGATCACTGATACAAGATAAAATAGTGAATACAATTATATTACCATACATGGTTAAGTTTATTTCTTCCAACATCTATGTCCATATACAAATATAAACTTCACTTCTGACACCTTCCACAATATTTCCAATATTACATAAAGACATGAGGAGTTTATCAATATCATTAGCAACAAAGCAGCAAATCTCTAAGACTGATAACCAGCTGGCCAAATCCATGTCATCCCACCTTTTTATAGCGCGCCTACCTCGTCAGATAGAATATGACTTATTTACATCTCTAAACTTTAAAAAATTATGTGAGTAGACTTGAGTGAGAAGAAAACCAACCATTAGGGTCCCATTTATTTAGCTCTCACACACAAAGGTAACACAAATACAGTAGCACTGTAATTAAAAAAAGAGCTTTTATTTATTATAAGTCCATGACTTCTTCCTCTAAAGTCTTTTTGTTAGAATCCACATAACGCTCTTGTATCCCAAGTGCACTGGAGTAAAAAATTAAGGAAGATTCATGTAATTTTCTTAAACATTTCATTGAGAATGAAGGTAAAAGCACAACACAACACAGATTTAAAGCAAAGGTTGGAATAGAAATCACTGTTTAAAGAGCCGGTCTATAAAATGTGTTTGGATGTAGACATACACTATTTGGATAAGATTATTGGAATACCTACATATTACAAATATTGGCGAGTCCATGACATGACATTCTAAATCAGTTTTCCCTGGATGAAAGGTGCTGGATATGGTTGTGATCAGAGAAAGTGCTTTAAACCCATGCTGTTTGTAGTGGGGTATAGTCATGCTGTAACAAAAAATGACCTTCCCCAAACTATTTCCATGGAGTTGGAAACAAACAGTATTCAAAATGCATGGTTAGGTGATTTATTTTTTACAGCGGTAAAAACAAAACAGAATAAAACACAAAGAAGGGTGTGTCCCAATACTATTATTTATATGGTGTATACTAAATTAACAAAATTTATTACAGTTAATGTTTCACCCAATGTAAAATGACTAAAAAACTAAATGTAAAATTGATAACGTTAAAATGTACCTGAAAAACAAACGGAAAGTTTTGAAATTTTTTTGAATTGTTTACTCTACTACATACTGACATAACAGGTATCGGCCATTAATTTTTTTTCCTTTTTTTCAGTAAATCAGCGAAAGATTATTGTTTATCTGTGTAAATTATTACATGCTACGGCATGATCACATAAAATGGCAACTGCATTTTGATTGCCATTGTTTCAAAGAGGGATGCTGTAAATTACCATAAAATGGTTAATATGAAAGCAACCATGAAAAGACAAAAAAAAGGCCTGTAAAAGGATACGAGTTGAACTGAAAGTCTGCACCTACAGCGGCAGACATCATAGCCTGTAGATTACGTTCCTCCAAGTCACCAAAACAGTAACCGTTGGCCTTGTCCACAGTACGCAGAACCTGCATCATGCTTTCCTTGTCCTTTGGACAAAAACAGACAAATAAATTATGAATTTTTTTGTGTCTAAATGATGGACCATAAAATATAGTAAGTGTGAAGGACTGATAAAGGATGAGAAAACCTGAGCGTGATCGTAATTGATTGTTGAAAAGTGTGAGAATAAATAAGTAATTGCGATTTTAAAAGTAACACAATGAATTAGTGAGTGACAGTGAGAAAGTAATTATGAGAGTGTAAGATGGTGTTAGCAAAAGAAAATCAGAGACTACTAGTGAAAATGCTCATAATATGTGAATGTGTGAGGAGGGATTTTGAGAGGAAAACAAACAGGTTGTACCTGTACATTAAGAGGGGTGAATGAAACAAGACCGTAATCCTGAATCACTTCTGCCAGTTTCTCATTCAGTGAGTGGAACTTTTTAAAAAAAGGGTCAGTGGCGAGATGTTCCAAAAGGTAAGACAAGTCCATCACCTCTGTATAGAACTCAAGATTAAACGCTGTATCGGTGGGAGGAGAAAAAAATTGAAGTATTATACTTAAAAAAAATACTTTGTTAAAACAATGTCACAGCAATTCATTATTGTAGTACAAATTAAGTTTACGCATTCCTTTAAACAACTAAAATAACCCTTAAAAAATCCACTGAGAATCCTGCTTAAGCCGGACAATGTACCGACTTAAAAGGAAATTCTGTTAAGTATAACAGAGAGCAGGGGTCCAGTGCAGTTTACTGTACATTCACATGGGAAGGGGGGGGGTCTGCATGCCCTCTGTAAATAAGTATATTTAAATCCTACAAGTAGTAAAATTACTTATTTTTCTATTAAGTATATTCAGAATAATTTACTGGAACTAAATGAAAGTTGATATCCATCTGAACAAAACACAACATTTTCATTTCAGCAAATGTATCTAACATGAGTCACATGATTCTTCCACTCACCCAGTTTGCCATATTGTTCAATAAGATCCATTTTTGATAGGATGTTGACGTGTGGCAGTTCCACTTGAAGCATGGTAGAGAGGGAGGTGCAGAGCACAGAAATGAATTTGGCTGGATCAGTGCAGTAATGAGAATCCACCAGATGCACTGCAGCTAACTACAAACATAAGCCAGTAACTAACAAAATGAATAATTTTTTTTTACATGTATATCAAAAAGACATGACTTTGATAGCACAAACATATTTTTAAAATATGTATAATCTGTCCTTATATTGGAGTTATTATATGTACAAGGGGCGCATCAAGCTTTTTAAAAGTGACCCACCACTATCGTCTGCTACCTGCATAGCAAATTTTTATATCATATCAGCAAATGTTCGTTCCTGATACATACACTATATGGACAAACAACACAATTGTTAACACAATTCCCCATCCAAAGCTGGCCCCACTTTATTCTAATAGCTTCTTCTTTTCTGAAACATTTCTAAAAATGTTCTACAAAGTGTACAAGTGCATAAGTGGTAGCTCAGTGATAAGGGTGTTGGGACTATCAATCTGATGGTTGTGGGTTCAAAATCCACTAAATTCCCAGAATTGAGTCCTTAACCCTCATTGCTTCAGAGGGTGCTGTATATCCCACCCTGTCTTCTGACGCCAACCAAGAGGGGGTATTTGTAAAAAAAAAATATTTAAATAAAAGCATATGCTAAAAAACCAAATGTGTGTGTGCTTCTTGCTTTTAATCTATTAATTTATGAGGTTGAACACTGTTGTACAAAAGTGTCTGGATCATAATCTATGATCTAGTTCATCCCAAAAATATATGATGGAGGTGAGGTCAGTTCTTTTACACCAAACTCACTTACTCATGCCATTTTAAACAGTTGTTTTCAAACAGTTGGCACAATAATGTTAAAAACATTTGTTAAAATGCATGATTGTATTCACCTGTGACAACAGGACTGAATGAAACACTTGAGGTACATAATTAACTTTTGTTTGTACACTGAATTACATTCTATAAGGGTTTCTCTCAATGTAAAAACATTTCCCATTAAGATCTAACATCTGCTTAGATCTATATGCTAAAACAGCCACTGGATGCCAGTACAAAAACAGCTGCAACACTGAACAGCAGAAGTAACAACTAGATCCAACTGCACTGAAATCTACAAGACCCTGATTCAAAGAACAGTTTAAACTACAATAAAAAAGTAAAGATCCTAATGCAAATAACTTCAAACTTCTACTAATATGGCATTTTGTGTGTTTTTAACATGGACTAAACTGGCAATCCATGGTTTTTTTTAAGTATTTTTTTTTTTATTAATCCTTGAAGTGATCCAAAACACACCATAAAGTCTCCTTTGAGTGGCTTATGAAAAACAAAATGAAGACTTTGGAGAGGCCTAGTCAAAGTCCTGACATGAATCCTATTGAGATGCTGTGGTATGACCGTTAAAAGGCTGTTCATGCTTGAACACCCTCTAATGTAACTTAATTAGAAAAATTCTGCAAAGATGAGAGGGCCAAAATGTCTCCAGACAGCTGTAAAAGTCTCATTGCAAAAACGCTTGGTTGCAGTTGTTGCTGCTAAGGGTGCCAAAGCAGTAATTCATTAATTAATAATAAATACCTTAATTTACAAATTGCATTTTGTGTTTATTTGTGTTGTATTTGACTTCTACTTAAATTGGTTTGATGTTCGGAAACAGTTAAGTGTTGACAAACAAGCAACAAAAACAACAGGAAATGAGGAAGGGGGCAAACACTAACATCACTGTAGCACCTGTGTACTGTACACCTCTCTTTACTGTTGAAAATACAATAACAAAACAACAACTGAAACTCCCAAATGCCCCTTCTTACTCACCCTAAAATTCCACTTGGAAAGCTGTGCGAAAATGTTTTTGACAGACTTGTGGTGGGTGTAGAGCTCCACTTGACCCGGACAGTCAAACAGAACATAGCAGTCCTGGAGCTGCATCAGTTTAGCCTTCAGCCAGTCCAGATTGGCCTCCAAGTACTCCATGCAGTAAATAAGTCCTCCGTTGGGCCCCAGTTTCACCCCCTCCATCACGTCCTGAAGGGTGACCAGTTCAGAGAGGTCCAGGGAGCAGGGGTAAGGTAGAGCGTCGTTGGCCGGGTCCAGGTTTATCACCACCGCTTTGCGCCCGACGTGCGTTAAGAACTCGTGCATGGCGCGACAGTACGTGGTTTTCCCTGAACCCGGGGGTCCAATAACCACCTGCCCGAAACGAAGAGTGGGCTGCTGGGGCGCGGCGGACATGGTGCAGCGGCGAGTTATTTGCAAACTTCACTCAGAGCGGGCGGAATCAACACCACAGCACGAGGCAAGACGGAGCGCGCGACGCTTTTCTCATCTTTCTGCCTCAAACTGTTTAAAGGAATAAATGTCAACAAACCACAGTTTTAGACGATGCACTTTAACCCGTTGTAAACTTAAATCCGTTTCGGTAATAAACCCAGTCAAACACGGACCACTTTCACAACAAATACAGTTATCAACACAGAACTAACGTTTGTGCCCTGCTCGAAACAACGCGACTACCGGGATTGCAGTTTTCAAAATAAAAGACCCAACTTTTTAAACGTAAACTGTGTAACATTTTAAAATGACGGATAAAATTTTAAGGTAGCGCGGTATGTATTATTTTGGAAATACAATTTATTTTAAAACAGAAAAAAATAATCTTGTCTTGATTAATCAAACACGTGTTCATACAATGGACAACAATGGTCAATAGGACCGTAACCTGTCTTTGCAACACTGCCCTCTAAAGACTGAAACATCGCAGGCAGTATTTTCAGGACCGCAACTTTTGTTTGCATTTACACTTGATTACAGACGCTTTTATTCAAAGCGAATTACAGGTATTCCAACTTTATTGGGATCAGAATACAGGGTTGATTCAGCACCCTGGAGAATTGAGTGTTTAGGGTCTTGCTCAAGGACCACTTTGGTAATTTCCTGGCATTTGAACCCACAACCTTCAGATTGATAGTCCAACGCCCAAACCACTTTTTGAAATGCCTTTCTTTTTTGTGGGATTAAAATGCTTATTCATCTGAATGGTCCTCATCTTCCCATCAATTTTAACCAGCCCTCTGTCCCTGCTGAAGAAAAGCAGGCTCAAACCATAATGCTGCCACCACCATGTTTGACAGTGGGGGTGGTGTGTTTCTTTTCTCCCCAAACATAATGTTTTTGATTGTGGCCAAAATGTTCGATTTTGGTTTCATCTGATCAGAGCACCTTCTTCCACAGGTGGCTTGTGGCAAACTTTAAACAGGATTATTTATGGATATATTTGAGAAATGTCTTTTTTTCTTGCCACTCTTCCATAAAGGCCAGATCTATGCAGTGTATGACTGTTGTCCCATGGACAAAGTCTCCCACCTCAGCTGTAGCTGCAGTTCATCTAGAGTGATCCGTATTCTCTTTGTTTGAGCGGAAACTTTAGGACGGCCGGGTCTTGGTAGATTTGCATTGGTCTGATACTCCTTCCATTTCAATATGGAAGGAAATGATCGCTTGAGATGTTAAAAACTTGGGAAATTTTTTAAAACTTGGGAAAAATGGATACTGGAACCTGGATAGTCAAAAACAATCAAACAAAGCTCAACTGCTTAAATTTTTGCATTATTCAGACCATTTCCCACTTTCTGCAAATAAATACTACATTTTTGCTTGGAAATTCAGAGACATGTCATTAGTTCATAGAAAAAAAGAACAATGTTCATTTTACTCAAACATATGCCCAAAAAGAGTAAAATCAAAGAAACTGATAATTTTGCAGTGGTCTCTTAATTTTTTCGACTGCTGTATATAAAAGTAATGTGCAATATTAATAACTTGTTCCACGTTTCGTACTCTGATATCTACCTCGATGGTAGATAGCTTTACCCTTCTCATAACCGTGCACTTACTTTATTAGACATACAGGGGTTGGACAATGAAAGTGACCTGGACCTGGACAATGAAACACCTGGCTTTAGACCAATATAAATTATTAGTATGGTGTAGAGCCTCCTTTTGCAGCCAATACAGCGTCAATTCGTCTTGGGTATGACATATACAAGTCCTGCACAGTGGTCAGAGAGATTTTGAGCCATTCTTCTTGCAGTATAGTGGCCAGGTAACTACGTGATGCTGCTAAAGAAAAAATTTTCACGACTCGCTCCTCCAAAACACCCTAAAGTGGCTCAATAATATTTAGATCTGGTGACTGTGCAGGCCATGGGAAAACCTTACTTTCATGTTTATCAAACCAATCTTTTGAACTCTGGTATGTCACCCATAATGTTGTGTGCATGGCAATATTTTGAGCAAAACTGTGCTCTTACTCTGCTAATTGAACCATCACACTCTGCTCTTACTGGTGCAATTAATGAAGATTGGCCACCAGGCTGCTCCAATGTAGCCATGAAACCCTCCACACTAAAATGACAGGTGTTTCAATTTCGTTGTCTAACCCCTTTAAACTTTGATTCTGTTTTTTTTCTTCAATTTATCAAATAGTAGCATTAGGTCAACCTTTTTACATGTACATGTTTGTGTCATTAAATTTCATTGAATTAGAATTTTTGAGAACCAAATCAAAACATGACCAAATAAGATATCTACAAGTGGCAAAAGTAAACAAACCTTTCAATTAAATAATTTAAAAACTATATTCTCCATCATTGTAATGACAGAAGTGCATCATGGTCCAAAACTATGTTTTATTATGAGCATCTACATCTCTTCTTCAAAAGTCATTAGAAATCTTTAGTTTGTGCGACAGTACACTTTCACAGACATGGTATAAAAATCAGACTTAAATCTATTCTTTAAATAAAACAAGGGACCCACTTACAGCCGATAGATCCTGAAAGTTCACATACGTTTGCCACTCAGAGATATTAACAAAATTGAATCATTTCCCCCACCCAATAAATGCTACATAATAATGCAGCAACACTGAAATTATGGTGTTGCATGTGTGCAACGGTCATTTTCCATCAGACACAACAGTGTCGTCTAAATTAGTGACATAGCTGGACTGTCAATCACAGAAGCACAAATAAAAATCCCGCCACAAGCATTTTGTGAGCACTGATGGATGATGAGAATTGTCTTGGAATTTAGATCTACAAAATTGGTAATAAGGCAGAGTGCACAGTGAGTGAATTGTTTAAAAACTTCAGCTACACGTGTGTTTGATCTATTCATACCAATGCAACACTTACCACAATCACATCAATGCTGAGAATCATTCACTCCCGTGGACGCCTTAATCATTAGACAATTAAGTAAAGGGGACTAACAGAATATGGAAAAATACAGCTGGACTACAATCTGTAACTGCCAAACAACAAAATTCAAATGGAGCTGTTAAAATTATATAATAGTGTGGCAGGTGAAATAAAATGGAGGTGCTTTTGTACATAAAACTCCAAAATTTAAATACACATTTTTTACAAACAAATTTTAGGTCTAAATTATCCCAAGCATTAAAGCACCGTTTTACCCGGTATATGTGTACGAGTATGTAGCCATTCCCAAAACTCAAAAAAAAGGATAAACTCTACAGCAAGGCCCTGGGTAGCTATACAATGTTATTCCGAAAATGAATAAATTAACTCATCCAAACTATCAATTGGAATGTCACAGTGTGACGAGTAATATGCAGATTCATGTCACATTCACCTTATAGTCAGAATGAAAATCTGCCAGTGTGATCTAACTGATTTGACAACAGCATGGTTTCAAAACGTCCAACCTTCAAGCCGTTAGGAAAATAATGTTTCAAAGACTTCATTACGAACAGCTTGATAAAAAGCTTTACTCAAACTAAAACTAAAAACCTTGGGGTATTTCAATTTTAGTGCCAAGAATTTTATTTAAAAATGGTCCACTCAATACCTTAATGAGTTGGTGGAATGGATGTGTTGAAGGAATGATTGCTTAAGTTCTGCAACTATATGACAAATGGATAAAAAAGACAGACTGTTTTAAAACAGTCAAGACAAGTCATATTATTGGCCGTTTTTATTAAAAAAAAAAAAAAAAATTACAAAATGCAGTTATTCATTAATTTTCTCCTCCCCTTCATCCTCCTCCTCCTCTTCGTCTTCTTCTCTTTTAGAATCCAACTCGGCCGTGTCCGAAAACTCATGCAGCAGCACATACTCGCGGCTGCTAAAGCCAAACTTCAAAACATCCTTTTCTTTCAGTTCATAGTAACGCTGCGACTCAATACGCTGGTTGTTAAGGTAGGTGCCGTTTCCCGATCCGAGGTCTATGATGTAGGGCTTCACTCTCCTACCCGTTGTGCCATCAGCTCGTGTAAACTCGGCCAACCTGAGGACAAACACAACATCCTGTTACACTTAGAAATTAACTGCATATGAACCATAAAAGGTGGCTGCACCACAAGGTTTTGTTTGTACTCATAATCACACTAACTGAAAGATTGTAGGCACCTCATGCATCTTTTGCTAAATTTATTTGAATATCTAATGTTTTTTTTTTTTAAAGCAAGTGCTACTTGGATTTATCGATTTAAAAGATGATGCCATGATGAATCAAAAATTTGGCAGGAAGGCTGTTCTGCGCCAGAAACGTTGTCACCTGGATAGATATCACACAGTCAAAGATTTTAGATGGAAGAGGTAATAATAGCAGTTCCGTATCTCCCTATAAGGGAAACCTCAGCAACCATGTTTGGCATAAGCGGCTTAGAAAACAAAGAAATGTATGTTTATATTAAGAACCAATGTGTTCGAATTAGTATAAATTAGCATTTAAGACAGTTAAGGTTTTTGGGAAACTGACAGATAATCAAATATTTAAGTGTAATTATCTGTGTAACAGTTCAACACTAGCCCAGTGATAAATGTCCCGGTCTTGGGTGCATCTGCCCAGCGCCCAAAACATTCTCCCCTGGATGGGTATGGAGAACCCCACCGCGACCCTCAGAGGACTAAGCAAAAGATAACGAATGAATGAATTATGAAAGAAGAACTTGTGATTAGCAGTTGTGCCCACATACTTTGGACCATAGTGTACCTGTACTGAAAGACGGCATGCTGTTTGGAACAAGATGGATGATCTATCGGTATGTCAGCTATTCTTCGCTGTCGTCCCAGCAGGTAGGCACTTTGACGGTGGATGTACATGACAGGAAGAGGCTCATCATTTTTAAAGGGATACAGTCGCCACCTTCTTTTCGGGATGCGGGCTTCAGGAGGTTCATTATACTTTATTACCACCCCGCGGTACGTGTTGGTATCCTCCACCAGTGCACCCGATAGCTCAAAGTTTGGTTTCTCTTTGTCTACATTTGGAGCAGTTTCCTCTTCCTGCCCGACACCGAAAGCATGTGTCTCGTCTCCGTTACTCTCATCGCGTTTGAGACGATTTTCTCTCCGTCGCTGGTTGTTCTGTTCCCTTTCTACATTCTGCTGCTGCCCTACGCGCCGCTCTCTAGAGCGGTCTCTGCGCTGGTCTGGGCCTCCCTCCCGTTCTCGATGCGGTCTCTGTCCTCCCCTCTGTAGCCGCCGTTCATCTGCCCGGTCTTCTTTATCACGACTTTCTTTTTCCTGGAATAAAAGGTAGGTATATATGGCATAAGGTTTTATAAATGTAAAGAAAAAAATCTTTCTGCCAGAACACTTAATAAGTTCAAGCTAATTTGCATCGACACCTAAGCAAACACCAAACCTCTACTTCCCAGCATGTCTCTGTTTAAGACGCATTTTTTCCATTTATATGCATATTTTCCAACTCAAGTTGTACAAACTTGAGATCAACACCTTATATCAAGGTGAGCATAATTATTAGGCAGCCTCTTTTTCTCAGGCAAAATTGGCCAAAAACAAAACAAATTAACCGACCGACAAAAATAGTTTAGGGAAGAGAATAAAAAAATCTTTCGGAGGGATACAAGAACCCATTATCCTTCAGTGCAGTCATTTTCCATAATTATAATAAAGGTACAAGGTGTTTAGTGCTCAGACACATGGCCAAAGTAAGAAAGGCCGAAGCCTGACCACTACTAAAAAGACGTCTCACACTGTACATTGAAACGTCAATACTAGGCCAATAAATATATGAATAAAGATTTTTCAAAGGTTTTATGGACTGATTAGATGAGAGTGACTCTTGATGGACCAGATGGATGGGCCTGTGGCTGGGTCAGTAACTGACACAGAGCTGGTATTATTAAAGACGAGCTTGTTGGACCATTTCGAGTTTAAGATGGTCTCAAAATCAACTCCCAAACCTACTGCCAGTTTTTAAAAGACTTATTTTACTTAGATTTAGACATTTACATTTAGTTATTTAGTGGACGCTTTTATCCAAAGCGACTTACAAATATCCCAACAAATATTTTTGCTTTAAAAAAATAATAAAATTAGTCTTTCATTTAGTTTATTAACATTTTGGATTGACTGAGAGCACTGTAGTAGTCCAATTATAAATTTAATTCCAAAAGATACACTTGCTCAATCATTGTGCACACAGTGTAAAATCATATTGCTTTATCAAGCTAATTATTGCTTTATCAAGCTAATTATACTATTGTGTAGAATTCATGCCTGTCTGGGTCACAGTTAAAAAAAACTACACAATATTAGGAATGTATACGCTGACTGATGTTATTTATTTCACCCATATGAAGCCTTTTGTCTCATTTAGTTCTCTTCATTTTAAAATAGTATAAAAGAGCAAACACTTTTGTGCATAAGGTAAATAAAACCAAAGGTAATGTCAGTACTCCATATAAATGTAAAAGGATTGGGGCGACACTCTTATAAGTCACAATAGCACTAGGCAATTACAGCCCTTCATGTATCTGAATGGGGTGGCAGATTTTCAATGCAAATGAAAAACACAGTTGATGGACAATGCAGAAGCGGCATTTTCATTTAAATGAGTTTAGCTGCCATCGTGACTCAAATTTGAGGCATATAATTTGGTCATCCTTGGTAATGAAATTCTTCCTTTTAAAACAAAACAACGGGAAAACAGGAAGTTTTTCTATACAACTGTCTTTTGGGGGTTAGGCATTAAACATCTATGCACAAAATAACCCTCATGCTTTACTGGTCCAACACTGAGTCCAATCTGGTACAGGTTAAAGAATAACTTTTTGAATGCAGTCTTTGTTTACTAAGGCTTTGATAAGCCTCCAAAACAGGCTTATTAATAAGCCTCCAAAACAGCATAAACATTTGCTTTTGTTGCCCCATTTTATTACTGGAGGGTTTTTACGGGTATTAAATATTAAACTTGTTTATAGACATAATAAAGCTCATCAATGTAGATAAGAAAAAAAATCTGTACATTTGTTAGTTTAATAAAGAAATAAAAATGACGATCCTGTTTTTGCACTTTTAAAATGGTTTATGACAGGGTCTTTAAATCTTTATAATCCTATTTAAAGTAACGAACCCTTTTAATTCGATTATCAGCTCCATGACGAGGACTCCGACTCCGTCTGTTCCGGCTTGACCCATCTCGGTGACGCCCTGAGTCTCGTGTTCTTCTCTCTGGTGATTGCTCTCTACTTCTTACAGGCGAGCTTTTAGGAGATGATTGAGTAGAAACATCATTTCAAAGTAAACAGGAGCAAAACTTAAAAATACTTTTTAAATGCCAGAAATAAGAACATGGTTAACATGTAAAATTATTCTGTAGACCGCTGTACTTCTAAACTCATTATCTAACCTATCACTTTCACATAGATGCATTTATTTTGTCCATTTGTTTCTCTACATAGTGTTAGCCCTCTTGAATGATGATCAGGACAACCTGAGTGCAGGAACCTTTTAAGCTGTTGGTTATACTTAACCCTAAAGTAACAGTGGTGTACTAGTGCAGCACAAACTAACAAGTGAATCAGATTCATTACACCTCTGTGATACTGCAAAAATTAAAACAATCCAGTGACAAAAAAAAAAAATAATAAATAAATAAAAAAAATCACCAGCAATTTTTTTAGACCAACAGAAACTGTTTAACAGATAAGTTACAGTCTTGATTTTACATCTACAAGATGAAGCAATTATTCAGATGTGTTAAATAACATCCCTACCCAAATAATACCTTCTATGTAATGGTCCCAACCATTAAGGAAGCTTATAAAAGTAACTAAGCAAGTATGTAAACAAACTGACGAACTAGTTTTAAAAGTATGCATAAAGCTGACAATGTAGAAGAAGTGTAGAAACAATAAGTTCGTAAAAACGTTACCAGCAGGAATATATTTTAATCGGAACCTCCTATAAAACACCACGATATAATTATATAACTACACTAAAAGCTAAAAATGGGCGGGAAGCTACTTGTGGCACAATCATTTAATCTTTAGACCAACAGACTATATGACAAATGATATTGTAACTAATCAAAACTATGTAACTGTTTTATGTTTTATTATCTTTGCATTTGATTGTGAGACGTCAGACGAGCAATGTCGCCAAAGGGTTAAGCTAAGCGGCGAACGTAAATGTTATAAAGAGAACAGACTAAAAGTGGACAGGTAATAAGTATATTACGTAGAGGAAATAATGTAAAGAAACTCCTACAAATCTAGTACAGCAGTAATGCTACACACCGGGTCTGGCGACTTCGCGGAGGTGGACTCACGCTACTGCGGTCCGATCCTGAACTCGAGCGGCGGGATCTCTGAGGCCTAACCGGGCTTAACTTCTCCTGCTTGATCCGGACTTTACTGTCACGTACCGGAGACTTTCTGTCTCGCTTCTTTTTATCCATCGCGTATACTATCTACCTTCTAACTTAACTTAGTATTGAAATACTTTCATGATAAACAAAAGTGAGAAACAAACCACGCTGGAGCACCGAACAGTTGCTCTGTTACGATACGTTTACGCCCAACTCAGTAAGGAAAGTAGCTATTGGCTGTCCTAAAAGTCGCTAAATGACATCATCACCTAATTTGCATTTTAGGTTATTCGCATACTAAAGTAAAGGAATAACAAAAACATTACAATTTTTTTAGATTTTATATATATATTTTTTACGGCCCCCAAGAGTATAATGAAGCGTTCGCAACATATTTGGAACAATATTTGAGAGTGTGTTGTAACAAAACAAAAAAAAAATAAAATAAAAATAAGCTAAAAGAACGTCAAATCAATTGCGCTCAGATAAAGTTCAGGTTGCATTTCAAAAGTCTCCTGCAAATGGTCAGAATATTATTTAGGATTACATAAATAAGTTTAGGTAAAAGAAATGTGTCTTAACACTGAAATGTTAAAACTTTTTACTGATTCATTTGTTTTTATCTTCCCCTTAATCTTCTACAAGGGTCCGCAGTGGGGTTACCCATGCCCATCCAGAGGAGAACATTTCAAGCACTGGGCATATACACACAGGACAGGGTGCCAATCGATCGCTGGGCACACACTCACTCACTATGTGGGGCAATTTAGAGCATTCAGTTTACCTTGAATCCACGTTTTTGGACTGTGGGAGGAAACCAAAGAACTCAGAGGAAACCCATGTGGACACAGGGAGAACATGGAAACTCCACCCAGAATGGGACTGGAACCTGGATCCCCAGAGCTGAGAGGCCAACGTAGGCTAACCACTACTGTCCCGCTCTACTGAGATATCATGTTAAAGGCAGTGTTGAGCACGCTACTTGTAAAATGTAGTGATCTAACTAGTTACCCGCCAGTAAATAAATGAAGCTTCACTACACAAAGGTACCACAAATAGAAATATAGGTACTCAGAAGCTACTTCACATTGTACTCACCTAATGCCAGATCAGTGCAAAATGACAGATAAACTGATTATAACATCTATCGAAGAACATTTATAGGTCTAACCCAAAAATATCTATATATAATTCTGTCTGAACAACTGGAGCTTTTTGATGAAAAACCTATGTATGTTAATCTAATTTTACCATCTACAGTGTGGACCTGGAGCGATGTGGGTCTGCTCTGATTGTGAGACTGAGCTGAGTGTGTGTGGAACGGGGCTCATGGCAGAACCCGCTGCTTGCTGAGGACAGAAATCGAAGAACACACAAAAACATTATAGAGATGTAAGATAATTACAATAGACAGCAAAAAACTCATTAAACAACAAACAGTATTTATTAGACATATTTGACTTATTTTGACACCATTTGCTGGCATGCAATTCTACTTAACAGGGCCTCGAATTGTCCACGCTAACACACACTGATGTGAAAAATGAAATAAGTATATACACTCATTAGCTTTGCTTGTCAGCACTTCACTTGTTTATGTCATCATAACAATAGTGTCATTTTCTGTCATTGTAAAAACAAATAATATTTGTCAGGAAATTAATCTGTTGATTATTGTAATAATGAATCCCATGAACCCACAATATCCATGTGTTCAGGTCATGACTTCACATTTTCTATAATTATGTGTTTAATTGTCTGCTGTTACACTCTACTTACCACTTATTTAAATTCAATTATGAAAAATCGTTACAATTTTGTTGTTGGTTTGGAAAATACAGATTTAATAATGGCAAAAGATAGCATTAAAAAAAACCCATACAGCTTGTTGGCTTACCAGCACAAGTCAGTATTCATAACCAACTTAAAAGTATGTTTTGTTTAAACCTTACATAATCAACCTGTGCCCACAAATTAAATAATTTTAACAACATTTTTACTCAACTCTCAGTATGAATCAACATTTACCCAGGACACCCATCAGTGTTTTTAAACCAATACTTGATTTAAAAGTAAACCAACTTGATGGTTTGCATTAGAACACAGGGTTACATACAGCATCCCTGGAGCAGTGAGGGCTTGGACCCTTGTTCAAACAGCCACATTGGTAATGTAAGTGAGATGTGAACAACCCTTGAATAGGTTGATTATTATTATTCTGGGCTTTTACCCAGGGACCTGGATGTCTGTTGGAATGATGGCTTTGCAGTCTAGCAGAATTGACTCAATAAACACATAGCTTTTCCAATTTTTGAAAAAGGACACCTGATCACTACACAAACTCTACATGGTGGTCGGTCCTGCACTGTTGATGCTCTCAATGAGGATGAGTCCCCCACTGAGCCTTGGTCCTTCCAAATTTTATTCCTTAAAAAACAACAAAAACAGGGATTTTTTTTCTTGTCACTGTCGCTTTTTTCGAAGTTTAAGTTCGGAACACGCTAAAGCTACTTTGAATCACTGTACAGTTGTAAAAAGCATTGTATAAACAAATGAACTTGAACTTGGCTAGTACATGTGTACAATTTTTAGGCACTTTGCTTTATTTGACTATTTTAATGTAATGATATATAATCCCACTACAACATGTTCAGAGATAAAAAATTTCTGCTAAACTAAATGTATTTAAAAACAGTCTATAATCACACCTCACATGGGTTTGAGATGTTAAAGTCTCTGCCAAATACTGTTTTTTTTTTGCAATTTTATTAAGAAATAAAATCAACTGTAATTATGCATTTTTTCTTCTGTCTTTTTCCTTAAATTATCGTATGATTTATTTTCAGATTATGTGCTTCTTTATTACGATTATTCTCTAAGTATGGTATGCCACTGTAACCTGCAAATTAATGTTGTTGTTTTTAGGAAATACTACAAATGTAAAGTTGAAACTTTTGGTAAAAGTTTTAGAGAAGGCGCACGTGATGGGCGTGTATGTGAGCGTGCTCCGGTTGCTATGATACCGAAAAACAACGCGGATCCCGTCTGGTTTATTCATCGGTGAGATTATCTCATTTCCAATTTTTTTGCAGTTTTAAACAAACGGATATTTTTTTGCAGTGTAAATATGATTCCCCCTGTCGACTCGCTGCTGAAGTATGATAATCCTCTGCTGGTCAGCAGAAACACAGAGAAGAAATCACCAAAGGTAGCTAACATTCACAATAAATAATATTGTGTTTATTAAGAAACAGTAACACGGACTATCATTGTCTGTATTAAAAAAAATATAGACTACATTCTTTAACGTTACAACTCCATTCTACACTATTTGAAGGTATATGGAAAGTTGAACTAATAAAATGAGTGCAGACATGAAGAATTAGACTCCTTATAAAGTAACAGAGGGTGGATTTATTTCTATTTCAATGTAATTTGTTTGCCAACAAAGTTTTCTCATTGTATACAGAGGGAACAAAAAGTATTTAGTCAACCACTGATTGTGCACGTTCTCCTACTTTAGAAAGATTAGAGAGGTCTGTAATTTCTCACATAAAACTTCTTTCACAGGTAAAATGTGTACTACGGGGCATTTAACCTCTGACACTGCTAACACTTTACATAAATACATACATAAACATGGCTACTTTCACATTTTATTTTTTTTATTTGTTAATGACTGCCTAATGACATTTATACTTTTTTTTTTTTACAATTTCATTACTATTTGTACTTTTTATTGTTGTATTATTACTGTACTACTGCTACTGGTTGCTAAATTTCCCCAGGATAAATAAAGTATTTGATCTGTCTATTGGTAAACTTCAACTATGTTAAACCCCTACATTGTAAATTATGGTTGGAAAAAAAGTGATTGGTCAATAACAAAAGTTTAACTCAATACTTTGTAACATAACCTTTGTTGGCAAAGACAGAGGTCAAATGTTTCCTGTAAGTTTTCAACAGGTTTGCATACACTGTAGCTGAAGTTTTGGCCCATTCCTCCAGGCAGACCTCCTTTAGAGCAGTGATGTTTTGAGGTTGTTGCTAGACAACACGGACTTTTAACTTCTTTCATAAATTCATTACTCGAGCGGTGTGTTTAGTATCAATGTCATGCTGGAAGACCTAGCCAGGTTCCATCTTCAATGCTCTCACTGATTGAAGGAGGTTTTGGCTTAAAATCTCACGATACATGGTCCAATCGTCCCTTAACACGGATCAGTCGTCCTGTCCCCTTCGCGTAGAAACAGCCTCAGAGCCTGATGTTTCCACCCCATGCTTCACAGTAGGTGTGGTATTCTTGGGATGCAATTCATAATATTTTCCCTTTAAACGCCATGTGGTAAGTTGTCGCTAAACAGTTCGATTTTGGTTTCATCTGATCGCATTATTTTCTCCCAATCCCATTCTGGATCTTCCATATGCTCGCTGGCAAACTTCAGACAGGTCTGGAGAAGTACTGGCTTAAGTAAAGGGTACCACAGTTCCTCTCGGTGTAGTGTGTTACTGTCTTTGGAGTCTTTTCTGTTTTGGTCCCAGCTCTCTGCAGGTCATTCATCAGGTCCCTCCGTGTAGTTCTGGGATTTTGAAAATTACTATTACTACTAAACATTTAACACTATTGTTATAAGATAAGTAATAATAAAAAAACACATCAACAAACACTGCTCTTTCATCCTCTAGGCTCGAGCTCACAAAGTGAGCTCCCTACCACCTCTGTTCTCTGGTCCAGTTCCACCTCCACCCAAACCCATATCACCTACAGCGGATGCCATTAGAGAGCAAACGCAGGAGATCCTGAATTCCATTTTACCACCAAGGTATTGGAACTTGATTTGAGTTGTATTCATCAAGTTCAAGTTTAAGTTGATTTATTTATATATTGTGTTTTATATAGTGCCTGGTCAAAAAGCACGTTTACAGTATTTTAATGGCCCTTTCAAAGACAATTTACTGTTTTTCTTTCTTGTTCAACTCTTCCCCCAATGTACCTCCTGCCAGTTTTGGAGCTTAAACCAAGACCAAAACATGGTTGTTGTATCTACAGCCATCCAGATTGTTTGTGCTTTTTGATGTGATTGAGTGTGCAGTGTCAAGTTCATTATCCATTCTTCCATAAGATCCCATAATAATTCCCCTCAGAGGGAAGATGATTTCTTACAGAAATGTAAAGACATAAGAAGTAAAAACTATTAATGCATTTGCAACACTATGATAAGACCTTTAACCTGACAAATACACTTTGTGAATATTGCTAGTTTAGAGATGATGATTCAGCTGCTGAATGGCAACACTTTTCAGACTGATAGAGAAAAAATAAATGGTTTTAGAATCTTTAGAAGTAAGTCTTTAAGCTGTAGATATTTAAGTTGTAGGTATAGTACACATGATATTGACTGTGAATTAATAATCAATTCATTTAAGGTCAAAACTTTATCTTTTTATGGCTAATTGTTCTCTAAGCAGTACTTAAGCATGGTTTTATTACAGGGAATGGATGAAAAACAATCAGCTGTGGGTGCAGCAGGTGTCCAGCAATCCGTGCACCCGGATGGATGTGATCAAACTCCAGGAGCAACTAGATCTTAAACTTCGACAGAGACTGGCCAAAGAAACAGGCATATGCCTCATCCGCAGCGAGCTCTACAATCAGTGTTTTGGTTGGTTTGCAAAAATAAAAGCACAAAACAGATGCAAGTTGGTAAAACAAACAGGTTTAATGGTCGCCCAAAGCAAATAGTTGTTGGTCTAGAGAGTAATAATTTAAACAGAAACCAGCAATTTTGAGATTTTTTCTTCACATGAACGATGAAGTAATTACAAATTACTGGCTACAGTAATAAATTTAAATGTTGCTTTCATCTTTTAGATGAGCTCATCAGACAAGTCACCATTAACTGTGCTGAGAGAGGCCTGCTACTGCTACGGGTGCGAGATGAGATTCGCATGACCATTGCTGCTTACCAGACACTGTATGAGAGCAGCACGGCCTTTGGAATGAGAAAAGCTCTGCAGGCTGAACAAGGCAAATCTGACATGGAGAAAAAGGTAGGCGCTGCTAAGAGTAAGCACACACACAGAAATGTAACATCTACAGGTGCTGGTCATAAAATTAGAATATTATGAAAAAGTTTATTCATGTCAGCAATTCCATTCAAAAAGTAAAACTAATATATTATATTCATTCATTACACACAGACTTGTATATTTAAAATGTTTATTTCTTTTAGTTTTAATGATCGTAACTGACAACTAATGGAAATCCCAAATTCAGTATCTCATAAAAATGGAATTTTACTTAAGACAAATACAAAAATATGTATGCCAACTGAAAAGTATGAACATGAAAAGTATGAGCATGTACAGCACTCAATGTTTAGTTGGGGCTCCTTTGGCATAGATTACTGCAGCAATGCGGCGTGGCATAGAGTCTACCATTCTGTCCCACTGTTCAGGGGTTATGAGAGTCCAGGTTGCTCTGATAGTGACCTTTAGCTTTTCAGAATTGTTGGGTCTGGCATATCACATCTTACTTTTCACAATATCCCATAGATTTTTTTTTAGGTCAGGTGAGTGTGCTGGCCAATTAAGGACATGGATACTGTGTGCAGGTGCCATGTGCTATTGTAAAATGAAATCTGCATCTCCATAAAGTTGTTTTTAGCAGGAAGAAGCATGAAGTTCTCTAAAACTTTTTGGTAGACGGCTGCGTTGATCTTGGACCTTAGAAAACACAATAGACCAACACCAGCAGATGACATGGCACCCAAACCATCACTGACTGTGGAAACTACACTGAACCTCAAGCAATGTGGAGTCTGTGCCTTATCTGTCTTCATCCAGATTCTGGGACCTTGATTTCTAAAGGAAATGCAAATTTTTTACTTAACTTTGGACCACTCAGCAGCAGTCCAGTCCCGTTTGTTTTTAGCCCATGCAAGACACCAAGCGAGCTGCAGACCACTCTTTGTGAATCCCCAAAATTGTTGAACGGATGTGTTTCACAATCCACTCCCGGGTGCAGTTATCCCTATTGCTTGTACACTTTTTCTAACCACACCTTTTGCTTCCCTTCGCCTCTATTCGCCTTTTCCTAATGAAGGAAGCCTTGTGAAGCCTAGATAACTAGACTGAGAGACCATTTAAAAGCCTTTGCAGATTTTTTGAGTTATTTAACTGATTTAAGTGTGGCACCATTCTTTCGCGATATTTTAATTTTAAAATAATTATCAGGGCTCTTGGGTAACACATTTGCTAAAATACACTACAGGCAAAGGTTTTGGGGAACACTTATTTATTTAAGAATTGGGGTGTTTTGTTCAGTCCTGTTGTCACATCGAAAATAAAAAAATTCAAGAATTTTGCCATTTATTGAAGGAAACAATACTCCCAACTGCTACAGTTTCCTGCACGTCTAAAGAACAGTATACATACAGATGTCTATAATGGTGAATTTAGTGTCAAATAACTTACCTAGTTTGCACAGAGCTCTGAACCTCAACTTCAATTATAAAAGTTGAAAATGACTAGCCTAGGAAGAGATATCATACAACCTTTTGTTGATGTCCCAATACTTTAGACCTCATAGTGATTAAATCCATCCATTATCTTCTGCTTATTCCTCAAGTAGGGTCACGATGGGGTTCCCCATGCCCATCCAGGGAAGAATATTTTGGGTGCTGCACTGGGCAGATACACCCAGGACAGGGGGCCAATCTATCACTGGGCACACTGACTCACACAAACACACACTATACGGGGCAATTTAGAGCATTCATTTTTACCTGGAATCCATATGTTTAAACACTGGAAGGAAATTTGAGAACCCGGAGAAAATCCACGGGAGAATATGTAAACTCCACCCAGATCGGGACTTGA
Organism: Xyliphius kryptos; assembly: GCA_025769995.1. Lineage (NCBI taxonomy): Eukaryota > Metazoa > Chordata > Actinopteri > Siluriformes > Aspredinidae > Xyliphius > Xyliphius kryptos. Next base: position 23,581 of record JAOUQT010329557.1, read on the forward strand.
ACCGGGAACCCCCAGTGCTGAGAGGCGAACGTGCCGCCCCTCATAGTGATTCAAATAGAAATAGTCAATTTAAACTTAATTGTTTAAAAAATAAGTATTTTTCATTTACATTTTACACAAATAATCTGAAGCAATCTGAATCATCACAAACTCTTTCTACTTGACCAGAATATTCAATGACAGAATTTGGTAGAGGAAAAACTAATATAAAAAAACATTACATATATAAAATATAATAATATAAAAAAACATTACAAGATAAAATAAAGATGTATTTAAAAACTAGACCAGCCGCCACTTGGTATACGCCCCCTTACCCCTTGTATTTGACCCATTGCCCGGTCTAACGTCCTATTTCTGCCCTGCCACCATGAACTTTGGAGGTATTCATGTAGTTGGAATATTGGTGAGCAGACTGTATAACTAGGCTTCTGTGACCAACAACATTTCAGAGACATGCTATTTGTTCTTAAACAAAAGTTACATCCATGATGCGTTTAAGAGCAACAGTTTTGTTGATAACATTTTTCTAGAAATATGCAACTGTTATAAACAAAGTTACCTGATCCAGGAAATGTATACCATTAAAGGAATTGCGGCGGCCATGTAAGGAAACAAAGGGGGTGGGGCTTTGTCAGGAAAAAAGGGGAGAGGCTCAGTTGTATGTATCCCATGGTTGGGGGATTTAGCCTTTTATTTATAAATAAGGTAATTACAGACATTAAAGAACACAGGCAGAAACACTAGTCCTAAACTGGGGGGGGGGGGGGGCTTATAA
>JAOUQT010329567.1:0-13534 GCA_025769995.1 Xyliphius kryptos
GTCAGGGAAAAAGGGGATGGGGCTCCATGGTGTGTATCCCATGGTTCGATTATCTGTTATTATGATAACATATGTTGTCATGGTTTAAAGCTCTTTATTCTTGGTGACATATCACATCTTTATATCTCTAAATGCAGAACTGTTCGAATGATGAGATCTGTATAGTATTCAGCTGTGAAGTTGCTGCACTACAGAGAGATGCCAGAGCTATCGTGAGAGTGATGGCACGCCTGTGGGTTGACAACTTTATACAGGTCAGATTTTTTTTATTATTGGTGAGGTTTTTGTTTACATTTACATTTAGTAGACACCTTTATTAAAAAGTGAATTACAAATGAGAGAACAATAAAGTCAGTATTTAAGGAAAAAACTGAAATAGTAGTATAGTCAAACCTAATTATTATCCAATCAGGCTTCTAGATTTTTTTTTGTTTTTGTCCTCACAAAGATCTGTTACACAAACTTTCTTTAAGCAAAATTCAATTTCAATATACCTATAACATTAACCCGAATAGGGTGGCACAGTGGCTTAGTGGTTAGCATGTTCGTCTCTCAGCACTGTGGATTCCCGGCTTAAATCCCGGCTTTTCCATGTTCTCCCCGTGTCCACATGGGTTTCCTCCGGGTTCCCGGACTCCTTCCACAGTCCAAAAACATGGATTCAAGGTAAATTGGTGTGTGAGTGAATATGTGCCCAGCGAAAGGATTAAGCGAAAGATAATGAATGAGTAACCCTTATAAGCTTAAGAATATTAACTGCTGTATTTTTTTTATTATATTTGCTTTTGGTACATTATTTTGTTACATTATACCTTAAAACATTAATAAATGAAACCTTTTTCAACTTAATTGATGTTACAAATCTCTGTTATTAAGGCTCTGACTTTTTCAAACACCACTGTCAGTAAAATATATATTTTTTTCAAAGATAAATTTGCTTGTTAGAAAAAAAGATAAAATGATTAACCTGTTCAGTTACATCGTGTAAGCCTCTTCCCCAAATACAACTACCCCAAACTAATTTCCTTAAGTATGTGACCCAATCATAACCCAGATTTTAATCCAAATATTTCACTACCAAATTGACAATTCACTACCAAGATAGCAATAAACTTCTAACTGTTAACGTCTGTCTAGATTGTTTTCAGTCAGTAACGCGCTCTTGTTTTCTGTTCTCAAGCAATACACCAGAACTATACATCTCATTTCAAGACTACTCTCCCCTTCGGCATAGATATATTCACAAGCACTATTGCTATTTAAACAACACAGTTGTAAAAATAGACTGTTGTTGGGGTGTAAGATAGCAATGAGCACCATGCCTCACCTTGTGTAGGGTGTAAGATAGAGCCTTTTGTCATATAAATGTAAAATTATTAAAAATTAATTAACAAGTTATACAGTGACAGTGTAGTGGCTTAGTGGGTAATATGTTTGCCTCCAGGTTTGAATCGCGATCTGGGTGGAGTTTTCATGTTCTCTACGTGTTGCAGTTCTACAGTTTTTTCCCACAGTTCAAAAACATGGATTTAAGATAAATTGGCTGCTCCCATATAGTGTGTGTGAGTGAGTGTGTGCCAGTAGTGATAGCCTGGCACCCTGTCCTGGGTGTATCTGCCCAGTGCCCGAAACATTCTTCCCTGTATGGGCATGGAGAACCCCTATGCAACCCAAGTCCCTAGTATAGGATTAAGTGGAAGATGTTGGATGGAAATCATACATACTGTATTAATTTCATTGCATTTTTGAAAAGTGTCTAAACTTTTAGCTATATATTGTTGATTTTTTGGTGCATTCTCAGAAACCATATGTGAATTATGTCCTCGTTTCCAATGCGCACTATGATGTAGTTGGTGTGCCAGCAAGGATTCAACCAACTGTCCTGCATAGTGGGCAAGCAACAGTAAGCAACTGGCTTTAATTTTCCAGGTATTTTATTTCATTTGTATAAAAAAACAAATAGGATGAAATGTATGTGCTTCATGGCAGACCAAGACAAGCATTGTATGGAGACCTCCAGATGGCCAGAAGAAAGTGCCAGTGTGGTGGATCTTAGTTTCACTTTTTGCAGGCCTTCTCCTCTTAGCTCAGATAAGCATTATTTTTCTAAAGGTTGGTTAACATACAGTCCAGGCCAAATGTTTGGACACACCTTCTCATTCAATGCGTTTTGTTTAGGTTTTTTTTTTTTACGACTATTTCCATTGTAGATTTTAAAGACATCAAAACTATAAATGAACACATCAGGAGTTTTTTTACTTAAAAAACAAAAATTTTAATTGTAGTTTCTTCAAAATAGCCACCCTTTGCTCTGACTACTGCTTTGCACACTGTAGGCATTCTCTCAATGAGATTCAAGAGGTAATCACCTGAAATGGATTTCAGGTATGCCTATAGGGGTTAATTAGTAGAATTAATTAGAATGCCAACAGTGTGCAAAGTAATCAGAGCAAAGGGGGGCTATTTTTAAGACGCTAGAATATAAAACATGTTTTTAGTTATTTCACCTTTTTTTGTTAAGTACAGAACTCCACATGTTTTCATTCATAGTTTTGATGCCTTCAGTGAGAATCTACAATGTTAATAGTCGTGAAAATACAGAAAACTCATTAAATGAGAAGGTGTGTCCAAACCTTTGGCCTTTACTTTATAATAAACACTAGAGGGCAGCATGCCGTGTTGTTTCAGTGTGTATTAATAGTTAGTGCTGTATTTTAAGAATAAGTAAAAGATTTAATTGTGCTTTCAACAGATGGGATTTTTTAAGCGCAACCGTCCACCTACTAGTTGTGATGATGGTGCTGATGGTGATGATGATGACGCCACTCGTAACCTGAATGATGAGTGATGAAATTATGGATTTTTTAATGCTTACTCTGCAATTACAAACACGTTTTTTTTAAATGACAATCCTTAATTGTTTAATAGATGTTGTATTTTATTGTTTTTTTCTTAAATATTTTTTGATCATGTTCACTGTGCACTGTACCAATAATATATTCCTTAGGGCATAAATCTATTAATGTATGTAATGCTAACTAAACGTTTTAATTCTTCAACAAAAATTGGTTTTTAAGTTTTTTGAAAAGATTTACACCACTAAAATAAACAAATGTACCTAATTGTATTGGCTATATTAATTATCTAGTTGTCTGAATGTAGCAATTTCATGTAAACAGTTTTGAAAAGAAACAGTATTATTATAAAATCCTCATCGAATAGTTGTTTATATGATGACGAGGCTGCAACACATGAGATAAAATAAGCTTGTGAATTTAAAATGTCACTAAAGAAAGTTTTGTGTCTGTTTTGGTACATTTGTGAGATTTAAAAGAGTAAAATAGTTATTGCTGAATTAGTTTTAATACTTTCAAATATGAAGTTGCTGCAGTAGTATTGATTTAAAAAAAAAAGCATAATTAAGAATGTGTATAAAACAAATTTATAGAGAGGGAAGATGGAGGTGTTTCATCATGTACAGGGAGGTATGATATTTTTATTGGCAAGAAGTATCTCAAGATGGCTAGAAAGGGCAAAGAGGTAATTTATGGCTGAGGTGCGGGCCGACATGCAGGTTAGTGGGGCGTCAGAGGAGGATGGTCAGGACGGTAAGATGGACCCTTAAATGAAATAGTCAAAAAAAGAAGTGCAGGAGACATGTAGCCTGTTTAAATTTAAGATGTGCCGAGCAAACACCACATTTGGTCATGTCTGATACTTTAGAGACTATTTCAGGAATTCTTTACTGCTGTTACAAATGTAGCCACTTCTGCTTTTTTAGGCATCTACCCTAATAGTGTGTAGATAAACCCTCCACGTTTAGGCACTTTATGTGTAGGAGGGGTGGGGAGTGGTTAATTGTCCCACATTATTGATGTGGACAAACTGTAGCTATGATATTAGTAAAGAATTATTGGGTAGCCTAGCAGCACAGTGTAGCAGTTAGCACATCTGCCTTTCAGCACTCAGGATCCAGATTCGAATCCCAATCTAGGTGGAGTTTCCATGTCCTCCTCCTGTGGGTTTTCTCAAAGTTTTTCAGTTAAAAAACGTGGATTTAAGGTGAATTGACTTCGCTAAATTACACTAAATCCAAATTGCCCATGTACAACATGTGTGTGACTGAGTGTGTGCATTGGGATGGATTAGTGCCCTGTCCTGTGTCTGCCCAGCACCTGAAATGTTCATAATTTTTCTCGTGCCTCATTGCTTTAATATTGTTTTTATTGGATTAAGCAAGATATATCTAGTCAGCATTTGGTCCCCGTTGTTTGTAATGTAAAGTTCGACCGCGCTCGTGCACGCGTGTTGTTTCGTTGTTTAGTCACCAGAGGGCGCGCGAGCGTTCAGCACGCACCGGGAACGCGCCCGGCGGCGGACGCCCCCCTCCGCGCTCTTATACAGGACAATAGAGGCGCGGAGCAGCGAACAGAAGGGCAGGAAGGGGAGGAAAAGTGGGCATCTCCGGAGCAGCGCTGTTCTGTGGCACTCCGAGCAGGAAACATGGACGAACTGGCGCCTCGGACAATCGTGTGATGTCGCTGTGAGAATGCGGCCCCTCTGGGTTTCTCGTTTCTTTGCGGCTGCGCTCATGTTTTGCGGCTTTTGGGGAGAATGCGGGGCGCAGCCTGGAGACGCGGGTGAGTTGTTCTGCGCTACTTTCTGTATTTTTGGTTCGTAGCTTCGATTTGGCTGAGCTAATCTCATTCCTGCACTAACTGCGAGCTGTCCCTCTAAAGAATTACGTAAGGATTATATAAACGGCGAGATTGCGCTCTTTTGAAGTGTACGCATACTTCTGCTGATTGCCTTGTGGTTTTGAACTTTAGTGCTTTAAATCTCTGGCTGATTTTTGGAGGGTTGTGATTTTTTTTCTTATAGTCAGAAAAGTGCTTTGCTCTTACTTTAAAACCCGAGAAAACCAGTTTTTCGTTTGATATATATTCAGATCATGTAGAAATAAAGATTGGTGGAGGAGTTTCTTGAAGACCACGCTGATAAAACCCACCGAGACCAGGCCGTTTGAATGGCCCACACCTTCAGTTCGTTGTGGAAGCTCTGGGTTTCATATGTTCACTTGATGCACTTGGGAAGTTTTTATGTGAACAGCCTACAGATTCTGTATAGATTTTGACTGCAGTTTGCTTTAGAAGAGATCACATTTATTATTATATTTATAAGAAAACACCAAAGTCTGTAACGGTACTGTATATGTATAGTTTGGGGCAGTTGTAAACTTGTGATTAAGGAACCTAAATGAATGAAGGCATCCTGAAGGTTGCCAGTTCGATTCCCATTCACACCAAGTACCATGACTGAAGTGCCCTTGGGCAAGGCGCCTAACCCCAATTGATCCCCAGGCGCCGTATACAAAGTTGCCCATCGCTCCGGGCACGTGTGCTCACTTCACCAGTGTGTAATTGTGTATGTTTCACTGCACGGATGGATTAAATGTGGAGGACAAATTCCTGTGTGTAAGCACAGGAGACAAAATAGATCACTTTATTATATTTATAAGAAAACACAGTCTGTACTGTATAGGTATAGTTTGGGGCAGTTGTAAACTTGTGGTTAAGGAACCAGCCTTGCACCCTGAAGGTCGCCGGTTTGATTCCCAGTCCCACCAAGTACCATGGGTGAAGTGCCCTTGGGCAAGGCGCCTAATCCCATTGCTACCCGGGCGCCGTATACAAAGTTGCCCACCGCTCCGGCCATGTGTGCTCTTTTTACCAGTGTGTGTATTTGTGTGTGTTTCACTAAACGGATTACTTAAATGTGGAGGACAAATTCCTGTGTGTAAGCACAGGAGGCAAAATAGAGCACCTTATTATATTTATAATAAAACACCAAAACCTATACTGTTTAATTTGGCACCCCAGCAGATAAGTTATTGGAATTGAAACAAAAGCTGCAGGTTTGGTCTCAGGTTTAAGCTGCCTCTCTTTAACATATAAGCAGGATCAATATGTGTGTGCACATAAAATAGAAGGGGGGAATTGGGACAATGTTGGCTTGTTGCAAAATTTTATTTGTTGCCACATGTGCACCACACTTAACATAAGTGTAACCCTTTATTGTCCCCACATGGGGACATTCTCTTACAGCAGCAAAGGGACAGTAAGTGTAAAATTTATAAAAGATTAAAAAAAAAAAAAAACAGTTGAAAATTGAGAAAGGCAGAACAAAATAATTACTTAAGAAAGAATCACTGGCTTTTTTATATGTGAAGACTTGGTCATATGATAATGGAAGATATTTAAAAATGTTTACAGACCCTTTCTAAAAATGTTTAACAACATGGAAAAGTTGATTATTTCCATAATTCCATTCAAAAAGTTGAACTTTAATAGATTCAGGGCAATGAATACTAATCATCTACTAAACAGTAGAGGTTGAGGAACAGAATCTAAACTACTTAAGGTCCAGTGTGAAATATCCAGTCAGTCATGATTTGGGGTGCAGTGTTGATGCACCCTGCTTTCTTAAATCCGTGGGAATGCAGATTTCATCTTCCAGCATAACCTGGCCCCCGCCGCCCGAAGTGGTTTGTTCACCAAATTAGCTCTAGTTCTTTAACCAGTTTACTTGGAACATTTGCACTATCTACTAAATCAACCCAAGCCTCCACCAGGTTTAAGTGGCAGATGGAGTTGCTTATCCTGATTAGGGGGACTGGGGTGCTAAAGACGCAACACTTGAAGAGCAAAATGCAGGAAAACATTCTGGACAGTTCAACAAACACATTAACGGGCACATTTACTGTATACCTATGACAAAAGCTGTCAGTTCACTTGCTAGCATTTTTCTGGACTGTGGGAGGAAACCATGCAGATCAGAAAAGAATTTGCAAAATTTACAGACCTATGAAATAATCATATTTTTAGTAAGCACTGAGATTTTTTTTTTTTTTGGCTACAGGCCTAACTTGAATATTTTTCATTTACACTTTCTTTAAATTTTTATCTACACTGTCTTTAGTAGGTACTTACAGACTGCAGTAACCATTTTTATAGGAACTGTTGAAGAAAGTGCCACATGAACTAAGGGCAATTATGGAGGGGGAGCACAGAAACAGTCTTTGATTTGTAACACATGGAATGTAACTTAATTAGAAAATTCTTACACATTATTGAATACATTTGCATCAACTCTTACAGTTTTTTTAGTTTATGTATCTAAAGTCACCGTAAATGAACACAAATTTAAATTTTTGATTTTTACTTGAAATTAAGATTTTTTCCCCAAGCTTTATCTTCAGTGAATATATACTTTTTCTCCATAGTATACATTTATCATGCAAAGGCTAAATCATTAACATGAAACTTCCAATCATAAAATGTTGGGAAAAATTCATAAAAACAGTGATTCTTACTTTTAATTTAATTAAATTGGAGACATTACGAACCTGAGGTATTTCTTGTTTTGTCTGGTCAGTTTAATTTAATTTGTTAACATCAATTTTTACAACCTGGAGATCCTCTGGCGTCTTTGCTCATCAAGACTGAGCCTTTTCTGGATAATGTTTTAGTACAAAATTAAAATTAAAATCACCTGTGTGAAGTCTTATTATTAGTTAAGTGTTCTAATTCATTACTTATTCTAAATTGCCTCCATCTTATTTTTAGTTGGTGTTGCAGCCCTGAAATGCAGGAATGGATGTGTATTACCAAATGAAATTAGGTTGCAGACCAAAAACGTAATATTTTCAGTTCATAGTGTCTGCAATTAAATATAAATCAAAATGAAATTTTATAAAAACAGTGTTTTGTAAAATGCTGCTGTTCTGATTACATTACAGTTTAGGGAGAATTTCAGTTAAAACCATCCTATTATAATACAGTACTCTCTTCAGGACAGCGTTCTAGTGAATCCAAGACATCTAACAGTTCATTTATTACTCATCCCGCTATTTAGCTCATGTGATACTAATAAAATGTTTTAAAGCAGCAAGAAGCAACACAAACAAAAATGTGTCTGTCTACAATGTGCATGCATGAGGTTTACAAATCATGTTCAAAAAGTCAAGGCAGGTTCTAACAAAAATCAACATCAATAATAAGGTATAATAAAATATAAAGAGGAAATTCCAATTGAAGCTCAGGAGTGGGTCCTGAGTTCACAGTTGTTTGTGCAAACTCGTTTGCAGGAACTCTTCGCTTCCGCAGGGACATTAGTGGAATATTAATGTGAGCTTTGTGCCCTCTATTTGCTTTTATTCCTTTTCTCTTTTTCTTTGATGCCTTTTGGTGGTATTTGCTGCTTGCACTGTATATTGTAAGCTAAACCTGAGCCTTTTTAAAGCAAAATGTAACTAAAGATATTTGGAATGTTTAATACTATTAAGGCTTTCTTATTCACTGGATTTTTGTTTTTGCATGTGAAGTACTGGGAGTTATAGTGGTACTTAGCTAAACAAACTCATGGCAACTGAACTATAGTGGCAATTAAAAAGAACAAAGGTGTGATTTACATACACTCAAAAGTTTTGTCTTTAAGCGTGTGAAAACCTCAAAACAGAACATCTACTAATAATGAATAAAGCTTGAAACAAGATACAATTGCAACAAAGTAAAAACTAGGGACGAGCGAGTTCACCGCTATCTGTATCTGTTCAATCATCTAAATTATCTCTATTCATATCTGTACTAGGAATGGGTGGGGCCTAATCCAAAACGGGTCGTGGTATAACCCCGATGTAATTGTTCAACGTGAAGTGGGTGTGGCTTAAAGATGTATTTATTTACATTTAGTTATGTAGCTGATGCTTTTATCCAAAGAGATTTACAAGTTGATACAGCATCTCTGGAGCAATGAGGGTTATGGGTCTTGCTCAAGGACCCACATTGGTAACTTCAGTGGAGCTGAGGTTTGAACCCCCAACCTTCTCATTGATAGTCCAACACCCTAACCACCGACCTACCACCCCCCTCACTGAGCTACAACTCCCTTTTTAAGTCTGATCAGAAGTTGCTGTATGTATTGTTTATTTGAGGAAGGGACCGATTCGACACGAGCCGATTACAGCTCTGTCTTGTCAAATGCACCATGTATGCTACGCAAATAGTTTACCAAGTAACTTTCATACAAACTAAAACAGAGGCGACCTGAAAAAAAAAATGAGTACTGATTGAAGAGAGCAATGTGAGATCGGTCACTGTCTGTGTGTAAGTGCAAGAGTCGAGATTGAGGGAGGCACAGCTCCCGCTGCAGATTGCAGTGCTGGAGGGGTGGGCATTCTGTGAGACTGGCCTATCGCAGATTGTGAAAACATTCAGTTACCCAATGAGGATTTTCCTTCAGCACGAGCACAGATATTAACGAGTTTTACCCATTTCATGCTCGTACTCGTAAAAAAATGCTGTATTTGTACCGAATACTCGTATTAAAGGAGTATCCGGCTCATCTCTAGTAAAAACCGGGACTGTGGCAGGGAACTAAAGCGGAGCCGTCAGTAAAGGACTTTGATTATGCTTAATTAATCCCACCTAATGAACGTGTGCACCTTTTAAAACCAATAACAGCGCATGCTGAGTTTCCATTCTAAACCTGACAGGACTGGTGAGATGTTGGACACGGCATGGTTAGGGCTGAAGAAATGCTATAAAGCCCTGCGGCATATAATGTCACAGTTTATATGGCTGCACACATTATTAGAATTGGGCACCATCAGGTGCGCTAATCAATTTCCCTGATCAACTCGTCGCTACCGTCACAGGGACATACTCCTATGCTGAGTCCCAGGTCACTGTGGAATCTCTGGAACTGAAAAAGCAGATAGCTTAGCAAGAAAAAGGCCAATAACTAAGCCATCAAACCCTGTTAATTTTACCAACTGATTCTGGTCTCCAAATCACATCGTCCATAAAAAAAAAAACTATGCCAGACAAAATGACAAACCAGAAACAAGCTTCAGAATGTAGGTCCCATCATACATAACCAAAAGAAACCATGGCCCAAGCATAAAGTAGATCAGGTCACCATCTCCAGATGGACATGTTGGACAAACCAGACTCCCCCATGCATATCTAATGAGGGAGGAATCGCCACCTTCCTGAGAAACATGCCAAACAACCCCCAAATGTGAAACACCTACTAACAAAATGCTCAAGGTAAATTACTTGAATATAGAAACGGGAAGCAGTAAAACACCAAAACGTGTGCTTTATAAAAATTACCGGACTTAAGCCTCAATTATGGAAGTATACAAGTATTGACACTTAAAGTTTAAGCTTAAATATTTACCTTTGCTGCCTTGTACATAACCTAAGTGTATACATGGCATTAAACAAAAAAACGTATAGATGTAATTTTACAATAAAGGCTGTAAAACATCTGTTTTCTTTTGTATAATTTGGGTCATATATTGTTTGTCAGTTCTGCAGTGACACTGATGCAATAAGGGGGTGCTGCTGTAGTTTAATTTAAGAACCTCAGTGACACCGCTGGGATAGGATTAATGCACCAACCAAATAATACCTGCTCTGTGGTGCTACTTCGGGGGTCCTGACCATTAGAGAAAGGGGGTGCGCACAGTATGTACTGTAGTCCACAAGCAGATGTGCTACAGGCTGTAATTGTAGAACAACAAAGTCCATCTTTACAGTAAGTGGAATCGATGGCATGGACTGATCTTAACCTTTTTTTCTCTGTTGAGGTAAATTTTACATCAAAGCTAAACCATAGTATATGATTTACTATAATTTGGACACCTACTGGTTTCATACAGGCTTTTAAGGACACGCTAATAGCGTTTAGTTTTACAGAGTCTGGAACATCTGGCCTTTATGTTGGATTGGGATGCATTTTAGGATAATCACCATTGCTGATTTTGTATGCTATTTAATGATGGTGTTTGCGTAGTAAAGAAGTGTGCAGCGCCATATGCTTATGTACTTGGGATGTGCTGAATACAAATCCGAACAAAATACCCATCATGGTTTTACAGTGTTCATTTATTTTTGCCACTTTTTTCGACGATGCATAAATTAAAAGTATAATTTGTCTTGGTTTTCAAAGAAAAAAACAATATTTCAAAAATGTAATTTAAAAATTTTAAAACCTTTATAGCAACAAAGCACAGTATGACTTAAATTAAGAAAAAAAAAGAATTACTTTCCTTCAGCCAATAAAAAGAATTATAAAATGTCATTATGACTAAAATAAATCAATAAATCAGACATTTTTTTGTTCAAAGAATGTAACACATTTTTGTTATCCACACAGCTGACATGTTTGCTGCATCTACAAAGAGCTCTTTTGAGCGTTGTGTTACTTTAAGTAGGATATTCCAATGTTTTATTTTATTTTTTTTTCCTATAGAGATTTGCTTTATTTTTTTAAACTTAAATGCCAATATAAACGTGTTTATAATCGTTGTTGGGAAAATGCCACTTAAGTTAAAATTTAAATAATTGAATTGCGTCATTAAAAAAAGTCGTTGTTTGCTATAAATTGTTCTTTCTTTTTATATATTCAGCTGAACACATTTTTTTCTTTTGCTAGTTTGGGCCCAATATTTTTGGTTACAAACAGCTCATGCATTTCTATTACTTATAGTTTCTTTTAGTTTTGTCAATCTGTGAAATCTAGTTTACCATGATTTCCATTGATTACTACAGTTTTTAGGGTGCGGAACAGTGTTGCAATAATTATTTCATCAGACAAACCTTCACATACAGTACCAGTGAAAATTTGGAGACACTGCATTAAAACCCCCTCACTGCAGAACTGACAAACAATACACCACCCAAGTTCTACCTGTTCTGTGATGGTCCTGATTTGCTGCTGCTGCATAGCGCACATGACTACCCTAATTGAACTGACACACTGTGCAGACCTCTTCATGTTCAGTTTTTGTAGTTAAGGCTTCAAAGAAAAGACTGATGTTAACTGACGGATGTGGATTTACTCAATGCATCTATGTAGAAAGCTGTGGATCTAAATACAAAAAAAACGCCAATCCTTGGTTTTTGGGACCTATTTTCTTTTCAAAAATACAAAATACTGTCCAAATCCGGTCATTTGATCAGTAATATGACTATATTTAGCAGAAGTACTTTTTCCCCCATTAGAACACTTATTCCACATTTAGACACATGGTATACTCAGATATACTGTGGAAATTTGACCAAACATGCTTTATGGGGGCGGCACGGTGGCTTAGTGGTTAGCACATTGGCCTCTCAGCGCTGGGGGTTCTCGGTTTGAATCTCAATCTGGGTGGACTTTGCATGTCCTCTGCCCAGCGCCTGAGACGTTCTCCTCTGGATGGGCATGGGGACCCCCCCACGCCCCCCGCCCCGGATGATTGCTTCATGGACCTTTTTTTTTTAAGTGTCGGTGACTGCTTTTTCGTTTACATACATGTCCAGTGACGATTTCTGTTTGATTTTGAAGTGAATGTGGTTCAGCTGTTATTTTTAATTGATGTATAAATTTAATGCCATTACAGACGTTTCATTGACACACTGAATTCTCTAAATTTAAAATAATGCTTTCATAAAAGTTTTTAACTGCATAAGTGTCTTTTTTATTTTAGATTGAGCCTTCAAAATCTCCATGAAAGTCGGCCACAATATTGCATCACCATGTCTATAAGACATTGTTCTCGTGAGCAAACAAACAGTGTGTCAATCCACTTTCGATTTTCTTTCAGTGAAGTGCCTGTAGTTTGCAGCCTCATCACTTGATTTTAATGGATTCTGCCCAATTTACCTTTAGGGTTAAAATGTTCGCAGCAGTGTTGCAAATGTTTTTAAACCCGACTTGAGCATAATTCATTACACTTAAATTTTTTTAATGGACACGCCTATACATTTCTCTACAGATTTTTTTATATTGATGGATGTTTAGCATTACTCTGGCATTCCAAAATGTAAGATGTAAAATTTGGAAACAGTATAAGTAATCAAAGCCAAATTCCTCATGATTTGCTTCATTGTTGGCATGAAATCGATCCACCACTGTGCACCAAGCTGTACACTGTAAACATGCATGTAAACACCAGGCTTTCATCAATAAGTCGCCTGCAGAATCATTGAGGTGTAATAATAAAGTAAACACAAGGTTTTAAAGCTTTACAATTTACACATAAGACTTTTTGGATCACATTTTTAAATGTTTAATTAAATGTATGATTACTTTTATTTATATTGCTTTAGTTCATTCAGGTTATGGGTATTTCTTTATGCACTACAATGTTTCAGTTAGACTGAGATTTGGACTTTATCCGCGCCATTGCAACACTATCTGCTATTCTGTTATTGGCTGTCCTGCTGAATGGCATTATTTAAACCAAGCTTACGCTGTTTGAAAGACGGTTTCACTTTTGACTTAAGAATTCGGTGCTATACAGCATGGGTCGGTAATTAAGAATGGTTGCAGACCAGATATTTTTAAATCATTACCTGGTGAGCCACAACTGGGGGGAGGATATTTAAAATGGAAAATGATATGTGTGTATTAAAATTATCGTCCATTTATTGTTATCGAGGTGAACTGCTCAATATATCGCAATAGTGATTTTAGGCCATAT
>JAOUQT010329589.1:0-13533 GCA_025769995.1 Xyliphius kryptos
CAGGCTTGTCCAATTTAACCATGAAACCTCCCACACTAAAATGACAGGTGTTTCAGTTTCATTGTCTAAGCCCTGTATATTTGTACACAAATAATAAGCAAACATTTGCAGTGCTCCTCGGAGGCTGTGAGCAAAAGGTAATGCTATCAAATACTGGAAAGAAACCGGCAGACTTTTTTTCATCTGGGATTGGCCATTAGTTTCACACCATGTTAAGCTTTTCTTGAAAAGTTCACCTTTGACAACACATGATATTTAAAATATGCTGGAATTAAAGCTCAAAAAAAACAAACACTACTAGAAACAAAACCAAAACTTTTACAACCAAAAGAAAATATATAAAATAAAGATAATATATAGCTAAGGAGTTATACATATACGTATAGATATACAACATATCAATAACAAGTATAAATCTTCCTGTATTTACCGTGAAGTGTTCAAAGTTATATTATATACATCTCTACTTTTATTCCCAGCCTCCATTGTCTCTACCCTGATGGTTTTTCTATTTCCTGTGTGAATTTTTAACACATGATCTCTTGTGCACATTAGATTAGGAGCGTACCAAGAACAGAGCTAGTAAGTGCAATAGGGAGGAAGTCAGAGTCAGCTTTCAGAAGGAAGAAGCCGTTGGCACGCCTCTGCGATTTTGGAATCACATTAAGTTAAGACAAGAACTTAGCCGCTTGCTGTCTGAGTGATATTTAACCTCTGGGAGTCTGAAGCTGAGAGTCGAGCAGGCTAACCACCTAAAACGTCACGGAAAGGCAGTTTTGTTCTCGGAGGTCTGTCGAAATCCTGACTGTAAATTCTGATTCAAGGTCAGAAGCAGCTAATCAAGTCCTTCAGAAGAAGGCAGGTCGGAGATTGAGGAAATTTTAAATGCATACCAGAAAAAAACAGTAGTGTTTCAACAAGCCTTACAGAAGTATTAGGACAAAGAGACAACAATGATTTCCAAAAACAAACAAGGAAACGACGGTTCTATTCCACAGTGTGTAGCGCTGTTGCCTTACAGCAACAAAAGGTGCTGGGTTTTATCACTAGTTGGGATATCCTGGGCCGTTTCTGTGAATTTGGGCGCTCC
This sequence comes from Xyliphius kryptos, assembly GCA_025769995.1. Taxonomy (NCBI): domain Eukaryota; kingdom Metazoa; phylum Chordata; class Actinopteri; order Siluriformes; family Aspredinidae; genus Xyliphius; species Xyliphius kryptos. The sequence continues at coordinate 1,091 of JAOUQT010329589.1, forward strand.
CGTTTCCAAGACAAGTATGCTAGATAAACTGAAGATGCTAAATTGCCATAAGAAAAGAGCAGAATAAATAAATAAATTATTTATTTACCAATGTAAGGCAGAAATCTTGCATAAAACCTATTAATTGTAGTTTTTTTTATTACTTCATTAATTACCATAGGGAAATTGTTCTCTGCTGTGTTCTGCCCAATTATGACACACAGGGAGCAGTTGTGGGGTTTGGGTTCCTTGCTCAACCACAGTTCAGCCATGATTTCAATAGAGTGTGGATCAAACCGTTGATCTCTTGGTCCCCAGCCCTCTACCCTATACATTTAACCACGGCTGACCCGTTATTGACTAATGTGGAAAGATTGTACTTTGCTGAAATACAATATAAGCAATATATGTGAACTCAAGTAAAGCAAGCGAAATGCACACTGCAAATCATAAATGACAGTTGCTATTTTCAATTGTATTATTATTATTATTATTATTATTATTATTATTATTATTTAGACAGTTTGAGATGCTTGATTTACGGATTTTCACATGATAAGATTTACCTTGAGATTAGCCATAATTTTGATGATAAAAATAGGAGAGGAAAAAGAAGTAATAATATTAGCATGTACAGTAGCGCTGTGTATATACTACTGTATATCTAGCTCATTTTAATGAGCTATCTACCATAGGTAGATTTTATAAATTAGCTTGTTAAGGTAGTTAGATATGTAAGAATAGCTTGATACAAAGCAAGCAAGCATGATCATTTTCTTGAATATTCTCATTGCTAATTGAAGTCCAGAATCAGAAATAGTTATGGTGTACAATTATTTTTATTCATTTAATTTTAATTATGTCTTCATAGTTTTAAATTATTTTAGCTTTGTTACAGTGCTTTTACAACTGGATGTTAGCTTTTTTTGTCCCACCAGTATGTTTTTTTTTTTTTTTCATTTTTGTACCTTTTGTTTTTTAACAAATTTAAATATAATTCAAAATATTGTATGTAAAAGAAAAGATTAAAAGAATTCAACTGCATGCCTGCCTCAGATGCACCCCAGGCTCTGCATGTGCTCAGAAGATGTAATTTGCAGCACTGTACCACAGGCTGAGAGCTGGTCGATCATTGGGTACTGTTCTACTTCTGCTGCAGATTGGCCAAGTTAGGTGGCTTAACATTTGTGTTATATAGATGTGTTATATCTCCTAAACTTTATAATTCACTTATAACTCCTTTATAGAAGATGTAAAGGCTGAGCTAAAATCTGATCACTCCATAATCTCTGGTTTCCAGTATACTATTGATAAATATAATTCAGTTTGCAATATTGGGTATTGTTTTCTTATGGCTACTCTTAAATATGTTTTGTTAAGACTGTTCTTTTTATTCTGAGATGCTATATATTTACTGCTCATTAATGTATTATTGTATTTATCCATATTTGGTCATTGAATTTATTAATAATGCATGCATACTTTTTATTTTAAATCATATATGACACTAGTGTCCTGAACAGCAGTACTACTCCATTCAATAACAGTATGTACTTAATACACAGTATGTCACTAAAATGACCATAAACATCATTTGTGTCATGAATAAAAAATCTTTAGCTGAATTAAAAATAATTTCCAGGATTAATAGCAATACAAAATGATTTAGTTATTTTCTATTGTTGTTAATAATATATTTTTGTGTTTATTTATATAATAATTTATGATGTAAGGATCTTTATGCATATCTTTAAATGTCTTTCTTAATGAATCTATAGTTATTTTCTAGTTTTCTACAGAAAAGTTTCTTTATTGCTTTCTATTTGGCCAAAAGAAGACAGTGGCATTTCTGAATTTCATATTGACATATGGTTGTTTCTTTACATAGTAGCTTCAATTTATATTTTATTTATTGAACTTCAAAATGTGTTCACAGACAATGATTTCCAAAAACGTTCCTGAGACCACACAGTGATTGTCTTGTTTTAACCGTTTTTAAAGATTACAAGCATCCTATGTTGATCTCCCTTAGGAAATGGATTTCTAAAGATTCTCTGAAACAACCCCCACACAAGGTTTGGAGACAAACGCAGATTTATTATTTTACTGCGGCACACATACAAAATATAACCTGCACGGAGTGTAGGGTGAAAAAACCCAACATAAGCAAAATCATAACATAACCTCTGTCTCTCTGAACTGCTGCTTTTATATCCAGTCATGTGACGTTGTTGCCTCCAGATGTGGTTTATTTGTACTGCTTACTTTTTCAGCTTTTGGTTCCCATATTCCACCTTTTGACACGTGATGCTTTTAACAAATGCCAGTCTTTTGAATACAAAAGTGGCCCTTAGTGTATGAATGTGTATATGTATGTGCCCTACGATGTAGTGGTGCCCTGTCTACTGTTGTTCCTGTACTTGCGCCCAAAATTAAACATCATGTCATGTATACAAACCTACATTGTAAGCCTACAAGAATTATCCTGTTACACATGCACCAAATGTGGTGACCAAAGGTACAGACTGGCAATAATAACAAACGTTGAATAAATCAAATCACAACTTGCAGAAAAAAAAACAGTTTCGCAAGGAGGGACATTAATATAAATTGGATGCCTGGTGCTCTGAAATCTATATTTGTTTAACTTACCTTTGGCATTTTATTTTGTGTGTGCATATGTCTTGATTTCAATATTAATGCCTTTGCTGTATTTCATACTGACCGAGCTGTACTGAAAATGAGATTTGATCCTCGATAGGTTTTCCTGTCCGTGTACCATAAGTGCTACTATAATAACATAAACAAACAAATAAATGCAGAATCAAATTATGTTTGTCTAGATTTATACAGTGAATTATAAAGGTGGTTGCCCATGGTGTCCACATCCAACGGGAGGCGCTCTGTAACAGAGCATATACAGTATCTAATAGCAATATGTGACCCTCCTCCAGTCCTCCTCTATCCCAACCAAATTATGTAAGAGTGCTGCTATTCCCAGCGCAGAGAAAGAGAATAAAGGAATATAAGTGAGCATGCAGTAATGTTAAAACTTAATGAAGATGCAGCGATGGGCATAAAGAGAGACGGAGGACTGCAGGAGATTGTGTGTTATGTAGTCTATTGGAAAATCAGATCATATCGCGGAGGTCGTTTTCCACACAGAGAATTAGATTAGTTTCTATAAAGAAGACAGATTAATGGTAATGGAATAAAACCTTTAACCTTCACATGCTAAATAATAACTATACCTAAAAATAGGTTTAATTGTCTTATATAAAGTAATTATCTAAAATGAAAGTGTATATTGGAATACACATTTGAAAGATTTAAGAAAAATTAAAATCTCAGAAATGGTAAATGTACTTTTCATATATTTAAATATAAGATTTAATAAGATTAATTTTACCCAACTAGTAAGCCAGACAGTGACCCTAGCAAAAACTCCCTGAGATGATAAGAGAAAGAAACCTTGGAAAGAACCAGACCCAAAGGGAAATCCCATCTTTTGTGGGTATAGCAGATTAACAACCTCTGTGATGAAGTGTGTAGAATTTACCATATAGGTGGATAAGCGTAAAATGATTAGACATGATTATTTTAAAGAACTAATCTAAGAACTGTGGCATGTGTTATATTGCAAATATAACTAAGAATAACAAAAGCAGTTAAGAATGAGATCCAAAGAGAACAACAGGTATGAAGGCTCCATAAGACATGAAGCAATCCAAATATTTCAATTCACCAAACACTCTAGTACCATAACTTTCCAGATATCCACCTTCACTTAAGAGAAAATAATGCTATATTCTGAATGTCTGGCTAAACAAATATGTCTTCAGTCTAGATTTAAACATTGAGACTGTGTCTGAGTCCTAATGATTAACTGGAAGGCTGTTCCATAACTGTGGGCTTTGTAAGCAAAATCTCTGCCACCTGCTGTAACTTCCATTATTCCAGGAACCTGCAAGCAGCCTGCAATTTTGAAAGCAGTAGTCAAGGTGGATCATGAAATAGTAGTAATTCACTTAAAGGTTGAGGAGTGAGACCATTTACAGCTTTATATGTGAGTAGTATATTTTTATAGCCATTATTATACTGCAAAAATTTTATAAGTGCTGAAATCACTTTCTGATCAGAACACACAAACAATCATTCAGAGTGAGTAACAACACATGCCTTAACACTCAATACTCTAAATAGATAGATAGTTGGATAGATAGATAGACAGACAGACAGACAGACAGATAGTCTAAGGTAAGACTATTATTGTTAGACCTACAATTTGCTACAACCCTATTGTCACATCAATCCTGATACTACTGATACTTGACATCTACTCTATCCTTCATGTACTCTCTTCTTCATCTCGTTTTCACACTCCCTAATTTATTTGACAGTTATCTCAAGTACTTAAAATACTGCACTTTTGTGACCATTGCTCCTTGTAGCCTCAATGCCTCCCTCTCATTCACGCACGTATGTTGTTTAACTACTGCTGAGTTTCATTTAAGTTCTCCTTTAGCTGTTACCTCAATACAGATTACAATGTCATCTGCAAGCATCATAGGCCATGGAGATCTCTATCTGACTTCATCTGTCCATCAAACAAGAAGGTGTGCAGAGCTGATCCTTGAAGCAGTTTCATCTTTCTTAACGGTTTTCCAATATTTCAGAATATTTCCATTACTGTCTTTGATCACCCTGACAGCCGATACTGCTTCTCTTCTTAATTATTGTCTAACCATCATACAACTTATCATTGCGTTTGCTAATTTCCTATATGTCCTATGCTGAATCTCTTTACACTCCTGCTTACTCTCTTTAGTTCAGCGTGAAAGGCATAAAATTTGTAAAAAGGAGGTAGCAAAGATTAGGAAGGATGCCAAACAGAAAGTTTTAAAAATGGATGGAGAAGGGAAAAGGCATTTTGTTTTGGAGTAGATTATTAAATAAGAGTTTTGAGAGTGAAATGATGCCTGAGGAATGGTGGGAAAGTGTATTTGCACCAATTTATAAGAATACGGGTAATATGCAGAGCTGTAGCAATTATAGAAGCATAAAGTTAATAAGCCACAAAATAAAGATTTGGAAGAGAGTTGTGGAAACTAGACCTAGACAATAGGTGAGTATATGTGAGCAGCAGTAAGGTTTTATGCCAAGAAACAGCACAACATGTGCGATTTTTGCTGAGAATACTGAAAGAGAAGTATAGACAATGTCATAAAGAGCTACACTCTGTCTTTGTGGATTTCAAGAAAGCTTATGATAGGGTGCCGAGAGAACTGTGGTGTTGTATGAAGAAGTCTTAAATGTATGGAATGTAGGCATGTAGAACAGTCAGGCTACAGGAGCCAGTGGTACTTGGGATCAACTGTCAAAGGAAGTGGAAAGTGTGGAAAAGAGGTTAGGAAGAGAGTACAGGTAGGATGGAGTGAATAGAGAAAAGTGTCCGGAGTGATGTTTTACAAAAGGGTTGCAGCAAAAGTGAAGGGAAAGGTTTATATCAGAGTACTGAGACCAGCCTTGTTGTATGGTTTAGTGAGAGCGGCACTGAGTAAGAGACAAGAAGCATAGCTGGAGGTGGCAGAGCTTAAGATGTTGGGGTGCTCTTTGGGAGTGAGGTGGCAACCCCTGATATAGAGAGTGGCTGAAAGATGAAGAAAAATCAGAAAAAGACATTGGCAGCTGAGTGAAAGGCATTGACAACATACTACCAACTCTAAGCCTGTGCCCGTGCAAGGATTGCCACAGTGTGTGTGCAGACATTGATACAGTAGTAGATACAGAAGATACCGTATATCATTACGGGTTCAAAATATTACCCTCTGCTATAATTTGTGGCGTTGGAGGCTCTCAGATACTTGCCCCTAAGATGCTTTCCATCCTCAACATAGTACAGAGAAATCACTTCTCTGTTCTCTGTCTCTATGACTCTTCCTCCACATTCTGTCTCTAGCTGCATACTAGAATTACGCTTCTAGCTACACTCCCAATAATTAATGTTTAACGGCTACAAAACTGAGCTTCTTTACAATGGTACTATATATGTTAACTCCTCCTTGTCTAACTCTGCTCTTACTCTCAGCTTGATTTCTGTCCTCACCTCAAACTTTAGGCGTCTCCTGCCATTTAAATCACATATCTCAATGCTTTCCAGATCTGCCTACTTAAACCTGTGCAACATTACACACCTACATCATTTTTCTCTTTAGAGATCACTGAGACTCTGGTCCATGCCCTAGTAACCTTCAGGCTTTGACTATTGTAATACACTCTTTTATGGATTTCCCGCTAATACCCTCTGTCCCATGCAACATATCCAAAACACATTTTGTAGATGGTTCCAGTATTTGGCTGCAGCTGTCTGTAATGAACTAAACTTTAGTTTTAGGAACTCTCAGCATGATAAGCTGGTCTTATCAATAACAGATATAATTAGTTTGTCTTAGAAGTACTCTGGCAAACCTGATCAATTGTTATATTGTATAATAAAAGTCCTGTAGCTCTTTCATTCACATTTATTTGGGCTGAACGATTATATATATATATTTTATTAAAAAATCATAATTTGTAGTAATGTGATTAATATACTGCACAGACTGATGCACAGTTACAGTATGTCTGCCCACTAAAAAAACCCACCCCGGGAAATCGGTGCAACTGCCAGTGAAGGAGAAATGCTGGAGGTAATATGCTTTACCAAACATGTCGTTGCAACATTGCTAAGTCCAGAAGTAACAGAAAAAAATTATATCAGCACTTTAAAAAGCCACCACATGCTTTTTAAGTAAAAGTACAAAAGAAAAGCAAACATGATCATAGTGTTTATACGAAAGCCACAAGTAAGCTAATTTCCATCTTGGAGTCATTTGCACCTGTAATTTTATATGTACCAGGACAGGGATAAACAAGAAGTCCAGTAAATTCTTCGAGCACAGCTCTTTCTCTCCATTTCTCTCTCACTCACATCTCTCTTTTTCTGTCTCTCACTTTATCTTTCTTCTCCCTCACTTTTCTGTCTCTCACATTATCTCTCTCACTCCTCCCTCTCTCTGTCTTTGTTCTCTCTCTCTTAACTGTCTCCTGCTTTCTCTTACTTTATCTCTATCTCTCACAGACTCTCTCTCTCTCTCTGTCAAACAAACATATTATATCTCTCTCTTCCTTTCACCAGACCCCCTCTATATAGATCTAGATTGCTAAGATTGGGTTATGTAGGTAGCTGGTCAGCAAATATTAGCTGTGTTCCATCAAGCCAAGGTGGACAGCGTTTTTTGAGCTCATGAGAGGTGATCTTTGTTTGACTTCCAACCTCAGATCTGCTCAGCAGGATTGACCCTTTAGAAAAACAGCTTTTTCAGCCCCACAGAGGATGAAATCAATTCACCTTAGGAGAAAGTGATAAAGTGATGAATCCAGACTCAGAAGTCATTTGGAAAGAAATGATGCATTTTATTTGCCTTGCATGATATTATAAGATATTATAAGATTGTGAGATGTAAGAAGATAAAATCAGATTTTGACTTTATCTTCGGCTTGTTAGCTGTGAGACAACGTTAACAACCTGCACCTTTTTATCAAAGTAGGCTTCATTAATCATAAATGGTAAACAGTTGGCTAGAATTAAACATATGTTAAAATATATTTGTATGGCAGTAATAAAGCATCTTATTACAGCAAAAAATACTCAAAAAAATAACATGGGTGATAGCCAAAGTCTCCAGAAGAACTGGTTCTCCGGAAGATTCTCCAAGGCAGTCAGTAAAACTTAGCAGTACAATAATGTACAGTACTGTGAAAAAGTTTTAAGCTATAAAGTCATGCTGTAAAACAAAAATTCATTGAACGTGCATTTAGCAATGAGTCAGGCAACAAAATGCCAGTTTCTGCTTACTGGTAGAAAATCTGCCACTCAAACCTTGCCGTAAAAGATAAAGTTTGGTAAACTTTTATGCGCGTTTTGCCCAAGGTGAATATTGAGTTCCAAACCTTATTTGATTCCATAACTGGGGGATTTCTAACACCAATCCTGCAGATTTAGATCAAAGTAGACTTGGTTGATTATATAAGATTAACAGTTTACTTAGATAATGTTGAGTGTAAGCATTTTGTGCTTTATACATGGTGGACTACCTTCAAGGCCCTCATGTGGGAGGCAAGCTATCTTTCAGCGGCCCATCCTGCATGGTAATGAAAAATTTTGATTGACAATCAAGAGTGCATCTTATTACATCATTTCTGCAAAAAAAGAAGCAACTGGTAAATTCAGAGTCTCTAGAAGAACTGTCCGACTGTGGTTCTCCATGACACTTAGTAAAATGTAGCAGCAAATCACTGTACACTGTATTATGAAAAAAGACTTTGGCTTATGCAAATTCATACTATAAAGCAATGATCCATCCATGCATCCATTTTCTTCTGCTTAATCCATAATGGGTCACAGATCTGCAAAGGCAGGAATAACCCTAGACCAGGGGTGGCCAACCAGGCAAAGACCAAGAGCCACATTTCTTTACCAAGTTACCGCAAAGATCCACATTATACGCATGGGCACACATGAACATTACCCCATCCCTTCCTCACACACACACACATACTGTTGCTCAGCCAGATTTATTGTAAATGTCACACACCGTTTCAACACTACAAAGACCACAGTCCAGTCATTTTTAACAATGAACATTGTGTGTCTCACACAAATGTAATGTAAGGGTTTGATCTTGAGGAATGTAAGAGCCGCGAGTTGGCCATCCTTGTCCTAGACAGTGCGCCACTCCATTTTAGGGCACACACACAATAATGTCACTTTATACACACAAATTCACCTAATGTGCATGTCTTTGTTCCACTAGGAAGGCACATGTTTTAAATTTATTTAAATTTACAAGAAACAGGATGCTTTAATCTAATAATAATCATACATTTTATAGGCTAAAAGCTGGGCGTGTTACTTTTTTTCTGACCCAGGAGGATACAAATGTAAATAATAGACCTAGAGTGAGAGACCAGATAACAAGGAAAATACAAGAAAAGGGAGTACCAACAAAAAAAAAAACTAAAACTTCATACTGTTGTCACCAAAGGCTTTTTTTACCATGACATGGCTTTTTTATAGTCAAGTTGATTTATATTCTTTGGCAGACTTTACAAGGTTGCAGTAGTGAGTGACTTGATGGCAGCTTTTACCACTGCTGGCCACTGAGAGAGAGTGAGATCTGTTCTCGCAAATCCTCTGACAGGACCGATCATAAAGGAGCCGTGTCTGGAGCAATTTCCGGCCTAAGTAGCTGTCCATATTGTCACTCAAATCATAGGGGTTTCAGGCTGTCAATGGTTATGGGTATTCAGTACAATATTTTGAAAGACAATATAAAACATAAGAAACGCATACAGAGTACATCAGGTGCACGTGTATCTTGAGCCCACTAGTTTTAAAAATTAGCTATTTATACTAATGATTAACCACGTGAAATCGTTCAAGTGATCAGAATTATATTATTTATCGTTTGACTGCGTTATATTCAATCGGAGGCTGGAAGATGATGAAAAATGTAATTGCGGTTAACTGAAGGATAACTGAAGTATAAAAAGCTCGTTTTAAAAACTAGACGATCAAGACACACACACACACACCTGATGTACCCTGTAGGTTTCTATTCATTAACTGAAGCACATATACAGTAATAAGCCCATGCTTTCTGATTTGTAAATTATTGTATATGATTGTGCATCACAGAGATTTCTCCTTGTGTTTTTATGGACCCATCACTTTAGTATGCATTTTTCTCCATGTAAGATATTAAACCTATACAAGATAACTCCTTTGGGTTTATTTGGTTTTGTTATTATTATGGATGGACATGTAAACTCCTTGCTAAACTAATCTGGGCTTGTTCAGCGATCAAACCACCTTGCTAATCTTAGTTATACCAAGACAGTCTCTCTAGGTTCAGTATGAACTACAATTTTCACAAAAGCCTGCATATGCACTACAGCCTTTACAGACACTAAGAACATTCCAGTTCAAATCCTTAGCTTTTATTCTCCTAGTGTTGCGCCAGTAGATGAATGAAGGCACAAAGACCTTTGTACTGTGTTGTATAAATAACTCTACATGATGTGGTTATTCAGTTAGCATTCACTGCTGTTAATTTGGTAGTGCTTGTGAAGTCCAACTGTGTCAGTGAGCTTTATATATATATAGGTATATATATATATATATATACATATATATATATGTAGGTCCACTGTGTTATATCAAGACAAAAGTCAGTGCAGCCGTCTACCAGTAAATTTTTAGAGCACTTCATGATATCCTCTGCAGGTGGAAATTTCTAAATTTGTACAAAAGGATTCCCAATTAAGTATTGAGTGTATTTACGGTACATACTTAAAAATATTTTTTTTCAGTTGGTCTTATATAATATTTAAATTTTCTGAGATCATGATTGTAGGGTTTTCAATAGCTGCAAGCAATAACCATGAACAGTAATAAACACTTGTAATGAATCTATATAATATATTGTTTCACTTTTTGTATTGATAATATTCTAATTTAAAGAGATGCACCTGTATATAATGGTGCTTAGGAGCTCTTTACAATTTTTAATATTTTTGCATAAATATGACCTAAAACCCGGAAACGCTGGCAGCCTGGGGGATTCAATGAACATGGCAACCAGCGGCCATGGCAACACGTGACTGCTCTTGTTAACGGAAGTAGCAGTTATGGGGCAGTCACATGAACTAATGAACAGCAGCTGGCTGCAATTCTGCGCACTGATTAACCGCGTAAATCAAGTTGAGTTTTTTGTCCAGTTCAGGGCACGGCATTAAAAGTAAAACTAAAAGAGATAGTTATACTATACCTATGCTAAGACTTTCTTTCTTTGTTTCTAGCTACGTGTTCTGCCAAGTTATGTTTAGTTTCTTGTTCCGTTATGTTTTTTTCTCATGTTTGCTAGTTATCTTTGTCTGTTTATTTTCGCTGATTCTTATTAAAGATACTTCCCTGCGTTTACTTCTGCCTCATCCCTTGTGGCGTATCTTTACAGAATGCAGCGCCAAGTAAAAAGATGTAGCAGAGAGGATATATACAAGCTGGATTGGAGTGAATTATTGCCATGGTGTCGCCAGGAAGAGGACTAGTATCGCCATGGACGGGTACACGACTGGCGATTAGGTGCACCTCCTTTACCACTCCACCCATTCAGCAGACAGTGGATCAGAGGAGGGGATCAGCAAGACACCAGACAGGGCGACCTTAGTGAGCCATACCACAGAAGCTCAAAACTACAGTGCTAAAGCGAACCAAAACGCTTCATGCCCAAGCTCCTGTGAGGCATCGCGCCATGGTCCAGGCTGTTCCTGAGCTTAGGAGGGTAAGAGAATTTGACCATGCTGTGATGGTGCGCACCCCACCCCCATTGATGCAGCGTCACTGGACTATCCATCATCGCTGAGGATGTCCCCTCGCCCTGCTGCACCGCTGACATACCGCTACCTCGCTCAGCTGAGGATGTCGCCCTGATCCCCCATTCTGCTGTGGAGGTCACTGCACCCAGTACCTCGGCCAGCTTGCTTGCTCCTCCACCTTGCTACTCTTCGGACGTCACCCTCAAGGTCACTCCCCTCAGTGGTCCCTCGCTTCACCTTGCCGTGTGTTTCGCTCAACCGGCATCACAGATCTCATACCTCCCCCGTCTGTCTTCTCTCAGGGCTTTACTCCCCCAGCTGGCTGCACTGAGGCTTCGTTTCCCCTGATATGGGGGTCCTAGCTTCACCCTCAGGCAGTAATGTGAGCCTTACCCCAATTCCGGACTCCTACAGTTATACTTTACCTATCCTAAGAGTTTCTTTCTTTGTTTCATACTTTGTGTTTCACCAAGTTATGTCTAGTTTCTTGTTCCGTTTTTTCTCATGTTCGCTAGTGTATATCTTTGTCTGTTTATTTTCGCTGATTCCTATTAAAAATACATCTCTGCGTTTACTTCTGCATTATCCCTTGTGAAGTATTGTTAAAATCAGATCAATCCTAAAATTAGATAAAGAGAACCCAGTTAAACAAATGATACCAAAATATTTTCTTGGTCATTTATTTATTAAGGATCCAGTATAGCATGTTTGTGAGAGGTAAAACTATGTGAACCTTAGCCTTCAGTATCTGATGTGAACCCACTGTGCAGCAATAACTGCAACTAAACATTTAACTTTATTCTCCTTTACCCGTTCTTTGGTAGAACAACATGTGCACATGTGGGTTGTTGTCTTGCTCCATAACCATCTTCTCTTGAGATTCATTTTATGGACATAAAGGGGTTAGACAATGAAACTGAAAAACCACAACTTAGACCACAATAATTTATAAGTATGGTGTAGGGCCTTCTTTTGCGGCCAATACAGCGTCAATTCATCTTGGGAATGACACATGCAAGTCTTGCACAGTGGTCAGAGGGATTTTA
>JAOUQT010329607.1:0-13531 GCA_025769995.1 Xyliphius kryptos
TTTATTCATTTAGATCTAGGATGTGTTCTTTTAGTGTTCCCTTTATTTTTTTGAGCAGTATATTATTCTGTGTGTTTCATAATTGTAGCAGCAAAATGTTTCTAATTAATAAATGTTACTTTGTTGGAGAATAATTAGATTTATATTTTTTTTTGTCTTTTCTGTCTCTTGTTTCAGCTGTCTGAGGATCCCAATATTGTCATTGCTAAAATGGATGCCACTGCCAATGATGTTCCTCCTAATTATGATGTTCAGGGGTAAAGTTAACTTTTTAATTGATGGACTTAAAATGTTTCTTTTCAATATTCATACCATGTAGTAAGTGTATAAATCTTTGTGCTTTAGTTTTCCAACCATTTACTTTGTCCCTGCCGGACAAAAAGACGAACCAAGGCGATATGAGGTTTGTCATTTTAACTGATAAACTAAGAACAACAGATGATATAATGCAGTTTGTTTTACAGTAGCATGTTTTAGTTAGTTTTGTTTTTAGTTAGCAGTAGTTTTTGTTAGTTCTAAAAACAATTCAGTAATTAGTTCTCTAATACTCTCTAAATGTCCTTTCCAACTTGCTTGTGTTTTATTTTTACTAGGGTGGACGTGAGGTAACTGACTTCATAAGCTTCTTAAAAAAAAGAGGCAACACACCCTCTGATACTTAACAAGCCAAGAGATGACCTGTGAACCCTCATTAAAATAAATAATTAAAGGGCTGAAAGTCAAAATGTTTAGAGGTTGAAATGTGAGCTGCAATGTACTAGTCTTTGTGCACAACAAAATACCAGCACTGAATGGTTTAGTTATTTTGTCAAGTAATTAGATCATTAAACTCCAAATCCATTACTGTAAAATATATTTATAATATATAACAGGATTCAGTGTAATTTTAGGCTATAGGAACTCCAGTACTGGCAGAGGTTACTTATAGGCTTTTTACACTTCTTACCCCTTTTTTTTACTCCAACTTCAAGATATACATTGACCATTTTTAACAGCTTTACTTACTATATTTAAATAGTTTGGTCATTTCATTAAAGACGCCATCTAATAATGTCGAGCTTTCTTTGACTATAAGAACTTAGCAGTTTGCTATGGCATAGATATAATTATGTCACATAGTAAACTTGAGGTGACCAACATGGATCCACAATATAACTGATCCACTAAAACTGAATATTAGTCCGCTCCAATTATTAAAAAGTGTAGTTGTTTTTAATAAAGTGGTTATTTGCTGTATGTGGAATTTGAAATGTCGAAAAATTAATTGCAAGAACCATTACCTTGTGAATAGGAATAGGGGGTAATGATTGTGGTATCAGTTTTATCTTACTGAATCTGTTATTTAATGCAGTATGACTAAATACGTTACCAGGTCAATTTTTGAGGTTTTTGACTTAAAATATTTTTAATCATTGGTCTATACATGTATGATAAATATGATGTTGGGTATTTAATAAATTGTGATTTGGTTATCTGCTGTTAAATGATCATGCTTAAATTATTTGTCCATCTACAAAAACACCTTTCTGGATTCAAGCTAAATATTTGGGGTGCCAGCAGAAACTTATTACAAACTAGTGTGTACCGTGTGCATATTTTATATTAATGTTTGAAGTATTCTATTTGCTTGCTGTGCTTACACACAGATGAATTTTTGTCTTCAACATTTAACCCATCTGTGCAGTAAAAAAAAAAATACACACACTAGTGAAGTGACCACACATTTCCAAAACGGTGGGCAGCTTTGTATATATACAAGCCTTGTATATATATATTTCCGGGGAGAAATCAGGGTTAGGGTTAGGTGACTTGCTCGAGGGCACTTCAATCATAGTATTGGTGAAGACCTGGAATCGAACCCGGGACCTTGAGGTCGCAAGGCTGGTTGCCCACAAGCCGATGACGGCCTATGAATGTTAAAGGAATTTTTTTAAAGAAAAGCAGGTGGATGATAGAAACACTATTTTTCTTCAGCTCGCTCTCTAATAGGCTGATTGGTTTCTTTTTTCAATACAACTAAAACACCAAATTGATGCAAAGGTTTAAAAAAAAAAAAAAAAAGTGGCATGTTGGGTAATGACATGCTGATACTGTATTTGTAGATAAAGCACTTTTTTTCTACTCTAATGGGAATACAAAGAAGGGAATTTCAGACAACTTTTCAAAGATGTCTTAGGCTTGTGGTTAGGCAACCTGCCTTGCAACTGGAAGGTCCCCCATTCGATTTTTGATCTCACCAGGTACTATGGCTAAAGTACCCTTGAGCAAGGTGCCGTATACAGGGCTGCCCACCTCCTATGGGTATGTGTTCTCACTTCATTCAGTGTGTGTACATGTGTGTGTCTCACTGCACAAAAAAGTTAGATGTGGGGGAAAATTCCTCTGTAAGCACAGTTGGCAAAATAGATCACTTTAAGTCTAGGGTTCTAAGTACCCATGACCAAGTAATTGTTATTTATGACTTTGGCCATGTATTTGGGATCAGGCTGAAGCATGAATTTGGAGAAAGTTATACACTTCCTTACATAAGATTATTTGCAGACCCTTCTATTCAAAGCAACTTGCAAGTATCCCAACTGGACAGACATAATACAGCACTGCATGCAGAAGGACATACACTGGTAATATAAGTGAACTTCAACCTTTAGATGGAAAGCCCCACATCTTTTCCATTGAGGCACCATCCAAATGAAGCTGAATAATGGCTAAAAAAAAAAAAAAAACCCAAACCATAAGAACATTTTCACCAGACTTCACTGGTTCATATAGCAGTTGCCTTCTGTTTTGGTCATACATCTCATATTTTAATATATCTCAGATTTTAACTCTGAAAAGACTACCTCTTATGATAAAAGCTATCCCTGGGTGTAAATGACTAATGTTGAAAAAACAAAATCTGTAGTAATACCGCATGATATTAGGTCATGCATAATAAGCTATGCCCTAAAACTGTTATTAATGCTTTATAAATAAAAAAAACATGAATATTTTAAAAATATTTACTTAAACAATGACAGTAATCGATTCAAGTATAATGTAGTGATTATAAGTGACCACTAGTGTTCACGCCTCAACACGTGCACCAGAAGGAACCTTCTGGCAGGTCATGCAGGATAATTTATTCCCTAAAACTGTTTTAATGCTTTTAAAAGAAATATTGACTTAAACAATGATAGTAATCGATTCAAATTTAATATAACGATTATAAGGAACCAGTACCCAACCCGTGCACCAGAAGGAACCTTCTGGCACATTCAATTAAATCCCGCCCACACCGCTACACTTCCCTATGGGTTTATTCACTGTTGTGCATGGACTACAAAAATCTGTGATTGTGATTGGTAGGCGGTAGTGTCGCTAAATTTTTCTCTGCGGTTTATTGGCTGAGAGTCGAAGTGACTCGTTGGTTACGCCTTGGACGTCCTTTCTTCTCCACACTTCAACCGGAATTGTGTGCCGGCTAACAAACCACGCTGCAATCATGATGGGGAGACCGGTTCTCGTGCTCAGTGAGAGTCTTTGATTTCCTTGCTATTTAATTGTGTGTATCAGGCAGGTGATATTAGCTGCACGCTGGCCCAGTCTACTTTAAATTTTTGGAACATTGCGCTTTGCTGATGATGCTAACAGGCTAACGGGCATGGCATGGCCTCGCTTGGTCACCGGCTAACGAGCAGCGTTTAGCATGGCTCCTCTTTCTCACACGCTTTAATTGTATAGTTAAAGCTTTTGCCTGAAATAAAAACATACCCGGTTTGTTTTTTTAAGTGTATAGTAGAGTACATAAGTTACAAGCCGGTTTAAGCTTATTTTGTATCATTTAATATCACAGCGAGTGTAGAGATGTCACGTCAAACTTCAGTGTGACAAATGTATTCAGAAAAAAAAACACACTAGCGACATGAGCTTGTGACTCAGTGTCAGCCTTTTAACACTGTTTATTATACACAAGTACAGTTTAATTACGAAAACTTTAATAACGAGCGATTTAAAAAAAAAAATCACTGGCGATGTCACACACCCTGAACGCATCCTTTGTAACTCTTACCCCATGCAAGCGTTACTGCACGCAGAATATAAACATCTATTCATGGATGCCTATTTCTTTCCCTAAAAAAAAGCCAAGAGTAAATCAGATTCTGAAATTAAATGTCAGAATTTTAAGAAGTAGTCAAAATTCTGAGATAAAAAATGCATATTGTCAGGCACATCCTCACCTAATTTCCATTAATAATATCACATATACTTCCAACTTTAGCTCTCCACTTCTTCTTGTACTATTCACACACAATGTATATATGATCACTTGTATACACTGTTTCTGTGAATATACCTGGTGCACTAGTGGTACATTTTTGTGAACTGTATGCGCATTGACAGTTAAGCAATATCTGGGAAATGTAATTTAGCAGTGGGGCTGTGTTCAACCTAAACTCTTTCAGAAGTTACTTTACCAGAATTCCAACTTTGTTGGGATCAGAACACAGGGTGGCTGATACTGCACCCTGGAGCAATGAGAGTTAAGGGTCTTGCTCAAGGACCCACATCTGTAACTTCATTGAACCGTAACTTTTCATGAATTTAATGAAATTGAAGTACTATATTGTCTTTGCCCTAGGCCAGAATATGAAAAGAGAATCTGGAAGGAAGGTCCAGATTGGAAATGTAAATGCAGCTAAGGTCAGTGGAAACTTATTCATGTTTATTTTTGAGGTGGTGTGGCTTATAGCAATCATTAAAATTTTTATGATTTTCAGACCATAGCTGATGTAATCCGAACATGTCTTGGACCGAGGGCCATGATGAAGGTATGTAATTTGCAAATGCGTTTTACCTAGTATTTGTTTTCTGATTTAGTGTTGTGGTTACCTTGTTATTGTAAAACATGTTAATCAACTTTGTTTCCATTTAAACAATTGGCTTGGCTTCTTATTTGTCTTTTTTTTTTTCTCTCTCTTCCTCCTTCATTTTGTCGAACGACATTGATGTTTTCTGCATTATTTTTATGTTTTGCAATCATGGTCTTGTGCATTGTATAAAACCTCTTTATAATGATGTGATGACTAAAATTGCATGTGCCTGGTTGGTGAAATAGCAGGACAGTGTTGCACTGGCCCCCAGTCTTTTTCTGTATTTGTTTCTTTTCTATTAAATTTAATGGTTAACCGGTTAGTTAAAGCTGTTTTCAAAAAATCAAAACATATCCGCTTTGAGTTAATAGTAAAGTAAGTAAATTACAAGCCAGTTTAAGTTTATTCTTACCATTTTTATATCAAAGTGGGTGGACAGAGTTGTCATGTCACACTTAAGTTTTTTAAGTATTTAGAAGAGGAAAAGAAAAACCACCAGCGACATGGGTTTTTGTATCGATGTCAGCCTGTTAACACTGTTTATTCTACACAGTTTAATAACAAATGATAAATCACTAGAGATATCACACACACCTACATCCTTTGTAAACCTTAGTTACTGTACATAGAATATAACCATTTCTACATAGAAGCCCATTTTCTCTCCAAAGGAAAAAAAAAAGCAAAAGAATCTCAGATTCTGAGATTAAAATGCATATTTCTAGGCCCATCCTCACCAAATTTCCATTAGTAATATCACACATTCTTCCAAATTCAGTTCTGCACATCTTTTAGTGTTCTTTTTGTTACAAACAAGTTTTAAGAAAAGTCTCTATTTGACGTGTTTCTTTTGGCTGCGTTGTTGACAATAAATATAAATAAATAAATTGAGTCGTGAAGGATCTGATTTACACCCCTAGTAAGTTGTTAAGTTTAAGAATACAAGCTTATATATGTTTTTATTTTCCACAGATGCTGCTGGACCCTATGGGTGGTATTGTAATGACCAATGATGGCAATGCAATTTTGAGAGAGGTATTTTTGCACTCTTAAAACAGAATAAATTTTGGTACTTTTTTTGGTTTGTTTCTTTTTTGGCAACTTCATCTTTAAAAACCTATATTACAGATACAAGTACAGCACCCTGCAGCCAAGTCCATGATTGAGATCAGCCGAACTCAGGATGAAGAGGTGGGAGATGGTACAACCTCCGTCATTATTTTAGGTATGCGAGAGATTTTATTAAATTTTTTATTTTATCATATTGTTGTCATGCAAAACCATTACCATCTGTTCTGTAGTTAAGGTATTTTTGCTGTAATAATTTTTATTGGAGGTTTTGTAAGATGCTATTTTTCCCTGCAGCTGGAGAGATGCTTTCAGTTGCAGAACAGTTTCTGGAGCAGCAAATGCATCCCACTGTAGTGATCAGCGCTTATAGGCAGGCTCTGGATGACATGCTTAATATGCTCAAGGAGATCAGGTTTCGTGTGCTTTCATAACTATTAGTTCTTATTAAACTAATAAAGGATTTATGACTTTAATTTGACATGTTTTTGCGATATAAATGGCTCTAGTGCTCATTTGGGCTTTAATTACGGCTTTGTTTACTAGAGTGATGGGCAATTTAAACTTAAATGCGCTGTGACAAACTGTTTTTCAATTCTTAAACAATAATGAGAATAACAATAAGTTTGGATTGTATTATTCCCACAGCACTCCAGTGGACCCAAACGATCGGGAGATGATGCTGAAAATCATCAACTCTGCTATTAACACCAAGGCACTTAGTCGTTGGTCTACCTTGGCTTGTAACATTGCTCTGGATGCGGTGCGAACCGTGGAGCTAGAGGAAAACGGCCGCAAGGAGATTGATATTAAACAGTATGCCAAGGTGGAAAAGGTAGGGGACAATTTCTTATTTTATAAATTAACTCCTTTTTACACAGTTTCAGGGCAAAGTGGTGCATGAACCGTTGTGAATACATTTCTATGTTACATAAATATTACCTGAAAACACACATTTTAAGTCTTATAATTAGAGCATAAGAACTTGTTCAAATTAAATTGCCAACTTCTTAAATTCATATGAAGAGCTGTTTTTGGTGAAGAACTTTGTTTCATTAAAGCAAAACAAATTTGCTTCTGTTACTGATCTGAGGAGAGAGATTTATTTTTTTATTTTGCTGGTTTATTTTTGTAGGTACCTGGTGGAATTATTGAAGAGTCCTGTGTGCTAAAAGGGGTTATGGTAAATAAGGATGTAACACATCCACATATGCGCCGCTTGATCAAAAACCCTCGTATCATTCTTCTCGACTGCTCCTTAGAATACAAAAAGGGTGAGAGCCAGGTAAGACATAAGGATAAAGAGCTGCTTTCATAGACACTCATAACCATATACATCAACAGAACTGATTATCATTGAATATCTGCAATCTGATGCTATCATAGGTCAGAATCATCCATTAAAAATATTAGCTAATCTAAAATCACTTTTTTATTTTGTACAATAGACTGAAATAGAAATCACCCGTGAGGAGGACTTTGCAAGGATTCTGCAAATGGAGGAAGAGTACATCCAGCAGATCTGTGAAGATATTATCCGTCTCAAACCCGACTTGGTGTTTACTGAGAAGGGCATTTCAGGTACTGCACTCGGAGTTGTCCATGTTTACGTTCATTATAATCAGGAAAAATCTCTCACGTGCATCCCAGAAGGAAGTAGCCTATTTTAAAATCAGTGTTTGAAACTGGTTGTGGGTTACACGATAAATTTTGATTTTATATATGTATATTTTTCATGGCAGTAGGGTTTAGAAATGTCGATATTGATTTGTGAGTTTTTGGTATTGCATATTAACAGAACTGTGTATGTTTCTTTTGTCGATACAAAAATCTGAATGTGCTATTTCTTGCTAACTTACAGATCTTGCTCAGCACTATTTAGTGAAAGCAAACATCACTGCTATTCGTCGTGTTCGTAAGACTGATAACAACCGCATTGCCAGGTAAGATAGTTAAAGCTATCTGTACAACAATTTTTTTAACCCCAATAAGTTGCCTTCAGAAAAAAAGACTCCTACCTTACTTGGATAACTGGGTCTTATTCTCTTGACTAAGCTGTCTGTCTATTCTTATGTGGCGCTCTCCATGTTTATGGCTTATTTTACAGTTTAGAAATATGCTTGTGGATCTGGAAAACCGATGTATGTTTTGTTATTATTGTGCTCCAGTGCACAAAGTAAGGGCTGTTGGATGAATTTGATCAAGCACACATTTACATCTTTGATAAATTAAAATCAAGTCTCTGTGTCAGTGTCCATCATCAGTGTCTGATTTTAATATCTGAATGAATGGTACAAAGATTTTCAAATTTAACTATAGCTGTGTGATGCAAGATTAAAATCACATCAAGAACGTAGTAACCTTTCTTTAACTTCATCTTGAAGTCTTATTACATGAACCCAGTTCTGTTATTGTGACTGAAACAGTGTGAATCTTTTTCCAGTTTCAAATTCACTTTGTGGAAGTGTTCATACTCAACTCGTTTATTATGACACCAGCTCTTTGTCTTTAAGGGTCCAGGTTCATCAACTTTTCAATATACAGAAAGCTTTATTACTTTTATTTATTTTTTTATTTTTTGTTGTCAATAGTTATTGGTATTCTGGTTTAAACCTTTTTAAGTGTTGGACTGTATATCTGAGGGAAACAATATTACAATGTGTAAACATAAAAATTATAACTTTTTTTTAAAATAGGGCCTGTGGAGCACATATTGCTAGCAGGACTGATGAGTTACGGGAGGAAGATGTGGGAACAGGTGCAGGTTTGTTCGAGGTGAAAAAAATTGGTGATGAGTATTTCACCTTTGTCACTGAGTGTAAAGACCCTAAAGCTTGCACCATCCTGCTGAGAGGAGCCAGCAAAGAGATCCTGGCGGTAAGAAGACATGCCTCAGTCTCAAGATATGTAGTAAAAGTAAACTGTGCCTGTGTGAATTGATATTAAATATTTTCTCATCAATTTTGTACTGCTTATGTGTTATAATTTTGGATGTAACTGTTTCAGTGCAAATGTTTAAACAATGTTTTTTTTTTTTTTGTCCCCTCCAGGAGGTGGAACGCAACCTACATGATGCAATGCAGGTGTGTCGTAATGTGTTGTTGGAGCCTTGCCTGCTGCCCGGTGGTGGTGCTGTGGAGATGGCAGTGTCACACAGGTTAACTGAGCGTTCACGAGCTCTTACTGGTGTTGAACAGTGGCCATACCGCGCTGTGGCACAGGCCCTTGAGGTTATTCCTCGCACTCTTATCCAAAACTGTGGCGCCTCCACCATTCGTGTGCTCACATCCCTCAGGGTAAAGTTTATTTTAAATTCTTTAATTTATTTATAGTGTTTCACCACAGTCCATTATTTCCAAGTAAGCTATTAACAATAGATGAATGATATAGTTTGGTTTAAAGTCCCTGTGATACTTTATTAAAATGATCATGCTCAAAGATCTTCATAATGACATCCAGGCAGGACTGCAGACCTGTTACCAATAGAATTCAAGGTTATATCTAAAAGAACCAAGTGTAATAATGAGTGGTTCTTTTGAATGAGTTCAGTCATCAAAGTCCCTCTGATCCTCAGTGAAGATGAAAGTACTCTGTGGTCACCTCTTGTTATGGTTTGAAGATGAGGGGTTGGTGTCGCCTCCGTTCATTTGTGTCCATCCACATTTTTACATACGAGTAAAACTACTTTTAAGAAATACATACACTTGATCTTAACTTCTTTTACTTACTTAATCTCTTGATATCTTTAGTAAATGGTGTGGACATGTTTTGCGCTGCAGATTTCAGATCAGGGTTGTAACTGTTAGACTGCCTAACGCCACAGCATGAAAGTCCATGATTGTGAATTCTGATTGCTGAGAAAATTGTCCTTTCTGTGTAGAAGCTGAATGTCCACCATGTGCCACTAGGGGCTTTTTTCCTCAGAGTTAAATTAAGGATACTAAATTGCTCTTATGACTGTATTGTTTGGACGTGTACCTGTTGAATTGTCTGCTTTTTATGCTGCCTAATTCAGTTCCGTGTTCGAACGCCAGAGGGTGTACTATTAAAACCCCGCGTCTTGTTACGTACTGAAAGCTTTAGTCATCTTACGTTCCGGCTGACAGTATGACCATGTTTGGGTGTTTTTAGTAAAAAACTGTCGGTGATCTTGGTGTTGTGGGTTGATATCTGAATGTTTGAATCAATCTAAGATCAGTAATCTAGTTTTATTAAATTTGATTTTCAAAGTAAGTTGGCACATAATTTAATTTTTTTCCCCATGCCCCTTGGATCAGATTTTATAATGAATTGTTTGAAAAAAATCTTACAGCAATTAATATAGCAAAGATGCACATGTAGCTGTGGATTGGTTATCATTTCTTATATTTATATGTATATTTACTGTTACATATATGCTTATATTCACAATGGTCTGCTCTATTTCAAGGCAAAGCACACTCAGGAGGGTAGCACTTCCTGGGGAGTTAATGGAGAGACAGGCACTCTTGCAGACATGACCGAACTGGGAATCTGGGAGCCATTGGCAGTCAAAGCCCAGACCTACAAGACTGCAGTGGAGGTACAAATTCAAAAATGCTTCCTATTTTTTAAGAAAAAGATATTACCAAACCATGTAGCAGTCATTTCAACTTTTCTACTACTTACTTTTTGAAGTAATGTTCTTACGTGTCTGTTTGTGCCTGTGTATAACAAAAATTTATGAAGGAGGCAATCATATAATTGTATGTGTCTTTTTGTAGACGGCCATCCTGCTCCTGCGCATTGATGACATTGTGTCTGGTCATAAGAAGAAGGGAGATGAGCAGATGGGTGGAGGTCCGGGAGCGGAGTAGAAGGATGTCCAAAGGTGTCAAAACAAAGTGAAGGGACGCAAGAAGATGAAAGTCTAGACTAGTAATAATTGGTTTCCTATAGACTAGTCCCATCATACCCCAGAGCTACTGAGTGCTACGGTTAAGCCATGCCTATCTAAAGCTTCAGAGCACTCATTGTTTTCTACACTTTAAGGACAGTTTACATGGTTTAAATTTGTGTGGTAAATATGACTGTATGTTCTCACACTCATGCTTCAGTTCTTTTATTTGCTACTAGTCATAAAATTCTATATGGACTTGCATTGTGTCAGGGTTGTAATTTATTATAAACTACATGGCTTTGTACTTTGTTCAAAATCAGAGTGCAGTTTACAAAAGCAAAAATGGTAATTCTGCAAGTCAAGTATTACTGCTTTTATTACTTTATTAAAGCAGCAGTATGTTGACTGAAATAAAAAAAAAATAGTGTTTTTTTTTTTTTTTTTTTTTTTTTTTTTTTTTTTTACAGCCCCAACTTTGTGAATTATGAAAAAATAGCTGTGCCTCTCAAGACACACACAGTTTCAGCCACTCATCAACATGGGTCTGTTAGATCAAAAGGGGAGGCATGGGGAAGTACTATGTCTTTGGCTTGGATTCTTAACACATTTTCAAGAAAGAAGGAAGGATGATAAACACATGCATTAAAAGGAGCATTGTCAATTTAAGAAGGGGTAAAAAGAAAAGGGGAAAAAAAAGAGGATAGATAGAGATGTGTGTGAAATGATTTACAGCTACATGTGCATCTTTACTAAATTAATTGCGGTAAGCTTGTTTACTACTGACTTGTGTCCTCAATTGCAAGTCGCTTTATATAAAAATGTTTACTTAATGAGTAAATATTTAGTCATTTAGTGGACACTTTTATCCAAAGTGACTTACAAATGAGAGAACAAGAGTCCACCAAAAGTTGAGCAAGGCCCTTAACCCTCTTTGTTCCAGGGCTGTTTTAGCATGGCTGATTGCTCTCAGCCCAAGAACAATATGGTGAGAGATTTGTGTGTACTATTGGATAAAAGCATCTACAAAAATAACAATTTTTGGGATCATGCAGTTTGAGTTACGTTCTTATTTCAATGCTAAAGTGACTCAACTTTTACTGTGATGGGTTAGATTTTTTTGCCATGTCTGAACGTACCTAATTCATTTTTAGTTGCATTCAAGTGGTTCTGAGATGCATCCCATTTGTAGCCAATGACTTGATTGCGTTTTAAGTTTTGATTAAAATTAATGAGACTTTTTTTTCAGTGCAGTAAAAGCTGCCTCATTTCTCCTTTTTCGTCTTGATGTATTAAAGTGGCAAACTGTTTGGAATCCTACAGCACCAAAACACCATTTGGCTGGTTAAAATGCAAGTATGATGTTTTTTATTGTAAATAATGACATTGCATCATGCAGGGGCAGACAAATATACATGTCATTTTGGAGAACAGTGGTGTCCTCAGTACATATATACAGGTCACTTGTTTGAATTTGATCTGAGTAGAACATTGTAACTGAACAGTGAGATGTGTAAATGTGAAGGAGTTTTTTACGTTGTCTCTTGGAACAGAGTAGAGCTTTTTTATTTCTTGACAACAGCAGGGGCGGTTTCTCTATGGCAATAACTACCGGTTTGGGACAGGACCGTTGTATACTGAATTTTCAAATCTGAATAGTTACCCACATTACTGATGACATTTTACAATCCATGCCTCCTTATTTAGGAAATTAATTATAACTGCAGAGCAGTTATACTGTATATCAAAGGGTACAACTGGTGCAGAATGAGATTTGAAGGTAAAAGTTTAAGGTAACAAAAAAAAAAAACATTTTTAAACAACGGACGTACAATTTGCAAGGATTGTTTAATGTCGTCCAGCCACCAGAATCCTAAAAGCAGAGTCCTGTATTTCTAAATGGTTAAACATTGACAAACTGCAGAAATGGAACTAGTTATTTGGTTTTACAAGGTGTACAAAAGGCAGATCTAAAACAAAGGACCTTAACGGAAATGGTAAGGTCCAGCAGCACTGCTGTGTCTGATCAATCATACCCTACCGACCCAACACACATTACTAGAATCAACCACCACCTTAATAACACCTGCTCCGTGAAAGTCCTCACTGTTACAGAACAAATTAAATGGGACCAACAATGTGTACAGAGAAACATACTGACACTTTCCAAAAAAATGTTATATCATGGAAAAATTTTATTTCCATAATTCCATCTTAAAAAGTAAACTTTTTATAGGTAATAGATTTAGGGGGCACAATTTGATTTTGATTAATAAATCAAAGTATTCGTTAAAGTTTTACATAATTTGGGCTTTTAGCTCATAAAACCCACAAAAAGAAAAACTTTCAAAACTGTGGAGAAATCAGCTCAAGTTTTTCAGGGCAAGAATGTTTAAAACTGAGTGTGATGCAGTAATCATCTAAACAGTAAATGTGAGGAACAGAATCCAAACTGCTTAAGGTCCAGTGTGAAACATCAACAGTCAGTCTGATGATTTGGGTGCAATGTCCGGTGCAGGTGTTGAAACTCTTGAATTATGGAAATTAAGTTTTCCATGATAGTCTAATATTTATAATATAGTTTGGAAAGGGTCTGTATGTATATACACTGTTCAAAAATATAAAGGGAACTTTTTAACACAATGTAACTCCAAGTCAATCACAGTTCTGTGAGATCAACTTGTCCAGTTAGGAAGCAACACTGATTGTGAATCAATTTCACTTGCTGTTGTGAAAATGGAACAGACAACAGGTAGAA
>JAOUQT010329616.1:0-13529 GCA_025769995.1 Xyliphius kryptos
AATGTGGCGAGTGCCTTGTGCTTTGCTGCAATATGATGGGAAGGGAGCATCAGGAGACACAGCCAAGCTCAACAACCTGATCAGGAAGGCTGGTTCAGTCCTGGGTTGCTGTCTGAAGGGCTTTGAGGTTGTTGTAGAGAGGAGGACTATAAACAAATTCACTACCATCTTGGAGAACACATCACACTCTCCATGACTCACTGACGAGGCAGCAGAGCACTTTCAGTAACAGGCTTCTTCAGATCCGCTGCAACAAGGATCTTATTGTACAACACCTCACTTGCCAGGACAATACTTTGAATTTATTACTTATTGCAGTTATCCCCTGCAGTCACTTTATACATAAAGCATAATTAATAATAACACTTTACTCAGAATATACATTTGCACACTTAACATTTTTTTTTTTTTTTGAGGATGTTGCTGTAAAATTGATTTTTTTAATCTATCTATATATCTGTCTATCTATTTTGTACTTATTCTGCTCTCTTTATAGGCATGTGTTCCCATGGAGTTTCACTTTCCTCATCTTTGTTTGCCTCTGCGGGGAGTACTACTACCTCCCTTACAACTCTGTCCACCCCAGCTCCTTGTTCACCACCTGCCTCCACTGCAGGTTCTGTCCCAGCTTCAGCACCAACTGTTGGTCTCACAGTTACTCCATCCAGTGCAGTTTGTGATGCACAAATCCAGACTGCAGTGCTGCCTACACAAGTCACCAGCTCCAGTGTAGATACAACAGTGCCACATCTATTGTTGGAGTCTTATAACAGCACGAAGAGTAGTTCTGCATTGAATGCTTCTTCTACTGTAGTTGCAGGTATGGTGTTGTCAAAGTAAGCATGATCTAGCTCATCAAGGGTTTGGATTACATTTAACAGTTGAAGGGCGCAAAAACAGTAACAAATCATTACAAAAATGTTATTCCTAATATTTAATGAATACAAAACATGTATCTATTATATAATATTATAAAAATGCATAAATAATTGTTTACATATACACAAAATGCAGTGATTAATAATATATATATATATATATATTTTTTATAATTATGTATATATCAATATTAACAAACATACAACAACCATATAAACAAATTTAAACATATTAACAAAATTAAACAATATATTTTTCATAAAACATAGTATTATAGTATTGTAAAATGATTGTGAATTGATGACTGAATAGCCATTCTTTTTGCTTGGGATAAATAATTAGGAGTAAAAACATGGATTTGCCATCTTCTATGCAGTGGGTTTGCTGAAGAAATGCTACATTTAACTCCAAGAATTTAAGCCTTTTCATCACTTGTTTAATTTCTAGTCCTCTACCATTTAACTAGGTTATTTTACACACACAGTAAACATTATATATTCTAATTAGATATATTGCAGTAGTTATGTATTTGCTAATTATTTGTCTGAATAAAAACCTAATAAAAGAAGCGTCACTTCGCTCTCCTAAATAATAAATAATAAAAATAAAATGACAAACAAAATAGAATTTGAAAATATACAGACCCGAACTTGTTCTAACAAATTTTGTGCCTCATAATGCTCCAAACACGAAAGGTCTAGACTGCCGAAAGGCCATTCTAGTACCCAGACTCTTTTACTATGAAGCCAGACTGTTGTAACGTGCAGAATGTGGCTTTGCATTGTATTGCTGAAATAAACAAGGACGTCCCTGAAAAAGATGTTGATTGGATGCCAGCATATGTTGCTCCAAAACCTATATGAACATTTCAGCATTAATGGTGCCTTTACAGATGTGCAAGTTATCCAGGCCATGGGCAATAATACTTGTGTTCATTTAATTAAATTCAGTTTTATTTATTTACTTTTACGCGCTATTACAGAACATTGTCGTCATACACGCGATACACGTGTCCGCTGATTTCTGCGTTCCTCTTAAAGGTTTTCTTGTTTAATAGTTACAACAGGAATTAAAAATGTTTCAATGCTAGGTACAGGTGCATCTCAATGAATTAGAATATGATCAAAAATTTTAATTATTTCAGTAATTCAATGCAAAAAGAGAAATGCATATATTATATAGATTCATTACTAACAGTTATCTATTTCTAGTGTTTATTTCTGTTAATGTTGATTTATGGCTTATAGCCAATGAAGACCCAAGTCATTATCCCAGGAAGCCTTTGTAGGTGTTTTGTGTTGATTATTCTAATTTTCTAAGAGTTTAAAATGATCCCTTAGACTGGTTAGGCTACACAATTATGGGGAGGAATTTCTGACTTGACAAATGTCCAGAAGTCTGTCATTGACACACCCCAGAAGCAGGGAATGCCACAAAAGGTTGTTGCTAATAAGGTTGGCTGTTCACAGAGTACTGTATACAAACATATTGATGGAAAGTTGAGTGGAAGGAAAAAGTGTGGTAGACAAAGGTGCACAAGAAACCGGGTTAACCGCAAACTAGAATGGATAGTTAATACAATAAAGATTGTATTGCATCACCCAAATTAGGATATGCTTCCTGATGAGTCTGGTTTCTCTCAAGGTTTTTTTATTACTGCCTCAGGACGTTTTTCTTTGCCACCGTCGCTACCGGCTTGCTCACCTCGGATAAAATGTTTCTGTAAAGCTGCTTTGGGACAATGTTCATTGTTAAAAGCACTTTATAAATGAAATTTAATTTAATTGGATTGTCAGGAAAATGCCATACAATATTTGGGGGAGATTCACATTGAGTGGACTTCTGCTGTAGTCGGTGCTTCAAGAACCACCACACTCAGACATATCCAGGACATGGGCTAAAAACAAGCCACTCATGCCGAAAAGACAACGACAGACTCGTCCTGCCTTGGCCATGGGAAAAAAAAGAAATGGACTGTAGCTCAGGGGTCCAATGTGTTGTTTTCAGATAAAAGTAGATTTTGCATTTTATTTGGAAATCAAGGTCCCATAGTCTAGCAGAAGAGTGGAGAGGCACACGGTCTACGTTGCTTAAGGTCTAGTTTGATGTTTCCACAATTAGTGATGGTTTGGGGAGCTATATCATCTACTGTTTTAGGTCCACTGCGTTATATCAATACCAAAATCAGCAGAGCCATCTACCAGAGCACTTGATTTCATTTTCCAGCAGCACTTGGCACCTCTCCACACTATCAAAAGTACCAATACCTGGTTTAATACCCACATTAGCACTGTACTTGATTGGCAAGCAAACTCGCCTGACCTAAACCCCATAGAAAATGACTGGGTGTCATAATGTTTCTAAATGTTTGTAAAGTCTACATATGACGTGTTAGTAGTGGGTTATGGTTAGTGTCAAACTATTTGACTAAATATATCTAAACTATCTGCCAAAAATCATGACGGCTTTTTAAGACAATGTAGAAATAATTGTGGAATATATATACAGTAGCACTTAATAAAGAAAGAGTGCATCATTATCAAATGGGTTTAGATTAAATAATAAAAAGGTGAGGTTACAACACCAAATAATAAGAAATTACTTCAGCATTTCTGTATTTTGTGAGTAATATATTCTGTTCTAGCTTGGGTTACATATATGCAAGAACAGTAAAAAGATATTTGTATTTAATATGAATTATACCTACTCTGTGTAAATAAATTAGAAAATAGAAGACAGCTGATACAATATAAAGATTATATGGATAATTGCATCAATCATATTTCCAGCATACAGTATAAAGATTATATGGACAATTGCATCAATCATCATCCAGGTTATGTGGCTAGTAGACAAATACATATTCAGAATATTTAATAGGGATTTCTCTCATTCTTTTCAATAGAGAATAATTGTAGACAGTGCAGCTATCACATTTCTGTGTGAAGGCCACTTCAAAGGTGAATCACCCCGGTGTATTTTTACCCTAAATTAACTGAAGCTATAAGCAGAATGCTTGACTAAATAAATGTATTTTGCATCTAGTAAATATTGATACTGTGTCTGAGTCCCAAACATTAATTGGAAGTCTGTTCCATAACTGAGAAAAATCTGCCACCCGCTGTAACTTTCAATATTTTATATACCTGCAAGAAGGCTGCTTTTTTAACACAGTAGGCGAAGTAGATCACAAATTAATAGTTCACTTTGATAATTTGGAGTGAGACCATCTAGAGCTTTATACATCAGTAGAAGTAGTTTATATTATATATGGAATTTATTTGGAAGCCAATGAAGTGTAATTAAAATGGGTGATTTCATCATATCTTTTAGATCAACTAAGAATTCTGCAGAGCAGTCAGACAACAAGGCATTACAATAATTCAATCTGGAAGTAGCAAAGACGTGAATTAATATTTCAGCATCATGGAGTGATCGTATCTCTTATTTTAGCAATGTTTCTTTGATTTAAATTATGGATAGATGTTAGCTATCTGTCCAAGTAATCCATCAGAATACAGATGACATCAGATTAAGATGACATCAGAAAGCCCTGTTGGCTTTATCAATAGCATATGCTTTGCCACTAATTGCTATATTGCAATGATTTGAAATTTCACCGAAATGGCGTCCCTAATTTCAACAGCAAAAAAGATTGAAAAACAGCAGTATATATGGTTCTGGGAGATACACTTCAACTTCAGTTACTGTTACATTTCTTTTATATTGTGTTTATATATATGTTGTGATATAAGTGCTCTTGACGTTGTTTTGTCAATGGTTGTATGATGATGCTTAATATTATTATTCTCTTCCTAGCTTCATTACCATCTGTGGCAGTACAGCCTCTCTCTCCCATTTCTTCTACTTCTTCAAGCTTTGGGGATGTGAAATCTGAGCCATCTATTGCAACTACAGTGCTGACAGGATCCACTGCACCAGTAAACTCAGTTTTTGCCCAACTTCTGGCCCAGCCTCTGTCATCCTCATCCACTACACTCAACCTTGAAAAAGGCAGCCTTTTTGGCTTCACTTCTCCATCCACAACCTGTTCAACAACTGCTCTTACAACTTCTTCACAAATTTCAAGCAGTACAACCAACCCAACACCATCAGGGTTCAAGCCTATTTTTGGGCCAGCCACAAATTCAGCCTCTATTACAGAGGTCAAGCCTACACAAACTAAATTTAAACCCATTTATGCCCATGGTATTAATCAGCCAATTTCATCGATAATAACCCAGAGTAGTACATCTCAATTTGACAGAGTCACTAACACTCATTCAATGTCTTTGTCTGTCCCCAAATCAGCCCCCAGTATACAGAATCCAAGTCAATCTCTCTTTGGCAGTCGGACGAACTGCCATTTAGAAGCCGATTCTGTCTCCACCTCCAGTACTCAGAATCCTAATACAGCTTTATTTGATGGAGTTGCTAGCAACCAAAAAACATCTGCTTTGGTAACATCCTCCTCCTTGAATACACAGAATTCTACTCCAGCTATTTTTGGTGGGCCGCCAATAACTGCTTCAGTTTTGACATCTTTCTCCAGTATCCCTAATCCTAATCAATCAATATTTCATGGACTGGTCAACCAAACACCTGCAGTTACATCAGTCTCGTCATCGTTGTCCAGTACCCAAAGTTCTACTCCATCTCACTTTGGTACCTGGAATACTACAAAGAGCAACTTTCAGTTTGGAGGTTTGTCATCTACGGACATTTCCTCTGCAAGTAGTACTGTTACAACAACTACCAGCAGCACTAATGCTACTTTAGTGTTTGCAAAACCAGTATCATCTGCTACACCTGCCACTCTTTCAAACACATTCACTTTTGGCCAAAGCCCAGACAACAATTCCTTTACCAAGCTTGGCCTGTCCACGAATACTACCCCCATGATATCAAACACTCCATCATCCCAGGAACCAACTGCATTCAGCACCTCCACATGTTTTGCCAAAAATCAAGCTCAAACCCCTACTCTGGTCAAGCCTTTTAATTTTGCCTCCAGCGTTGTGGCAGGTACTGAAGTCACCACACTCTCCTTTGGCACACCCACAAGTACAGCTGCACAGACTTTTGGAAATTCTACACAGTCTGGTTTTTGTGGAGCCTCCCCTGATTTTGCTTTTGGAAACACGAGTGCTTTGCCTGTGAGTTCTGCCTCTATGCCAGCTCCTACATTCACTTTTGGAGCTGCACCAGCCACACCACCGAACTCTGCAATATCTACAGGTTTCGGTTTCACAGCAGCACTTTCTGAAACAAAAATTGGAGCTCCGTCTCCAGGAAGGCAGAGTCAGCTTTTTTCTTTTGGATCAGTCAATACAGAAAATAAACCTTCTTTTGGTAAGCATATAGTTTAAAATATAGAATTTATTTGTCTGCAAATTATTCTCAGGTTTTTGAGGGATGGTAGGACTCTTTTGTATAAAGAATGGAATGCAGAAATGGGGAAAGTAGCAGCATATGAAAAATGTTTATAATATTAATATTAGAGTATTAGTAGGTGATATGTAAGAAAAGTGAGGAAGGTATTTAAGTTTTTTCTGTTGTAAGTTTAAAAAGTTAAACATTTTCTTTAATAAAATACATTTTAAGTTGTAAATACGCATAATTCAATGCATAGTAAAATATGACCTGCATCAAATTATTAACATACAGTTTTTGTCTTTAGGAAACTTGACTCCTGCATTTGGCACTGCCAGTGGCTCCAGCCCATTTGGGACTCCTGTAGGGGGATTCAGTACCTCAAACTTTGGTAAGTTTGGCATACTTTTTAAATGTAATTTCTGTGTTTTCTCTCACAGTCCAAACACATGCCATTCTCTGTGAATTAAAGGTAACAAATTTCCTGACTTGTGTAACCTTGTGTACAATAATATATGCTCATTGTACAATATTAGCTTGCTCCTGTTATGAATAACCATGCTTGCTGAAATGACATTAAATAAATGTATTTTCTGAGGTATAACATCAACATACTGTCATGGAGGCAATCATGAGACTATGAGGCAGAATGTGACTAAAGATTGGTGGTCTTATTGCACTCTTTGAAGTTTACAAATGGAGTTTCTTATGGGTGAAAAGAACAGAGAAGCGGATCAAACAAAGGGTAAATAAAGTGGTATAAAAAAGTTTGGGCACCCCTGATAATTCAGCACATCTGCCCAATTTTGTTTGAATTATTATTATTATTATTATTATTATTACTGGAGTTCGTCTGCTATACGGTATATTTAACAACCAGCGAGACAAAAAAAGAAAAACTTCTCTAATCTCATTAGTTAAGTTTTTGGCTGAACACCTAATCTATAAAAGCTATATTTATCACACATCCAGCATGTGATTTAGCCTTGAAAATAACTATTGTAAACTGCAGTCTAAGATGTTCATAGATGATTTTTTTCTTTTGTTCTCTCTGTACTCATTTTCTGTGGGCATGGGCAGGTTTTAACTGACTTTGGGTGTTGCCTTCATTGACAAATCATTGTGTTTATGTGGTTTCAAAGATGTGCTTCTATGTAAGTTTCGTCCTCCTGAGGATAGCGTGGTACCATGTATGTGACCATTTTCTAACACTCATTAGATATTGTAATATGGTGGTCAATGAAAACCCAAAATCATTATCTCCGAAAATTTGAAAATTATTTAAGACCATCTGAAAAAAGGAACTTCAATGCAGATATTTTGGCTTATGGGCCATGTGCAGTAAATGTGCTCAATGATTGGTCGAGGTTCCTTTTTCATGAATTACTGCATCAGTGTGGTATGGAATGGAGGCGATTAGCCTGTGGCCCTGCTAAGGTGTTGTGGAAGCCCAGGATACTTTAATAGCAGCCTTTAGCTCTTCTGCATTGTTAGATCTGATGGCTCTAATCTTCCTCTTGGTGTGTTTGCTGGACAATAGCTGGTTATTAAACCAGCTATTAATACTTTTGGCAGTTTGCACAGGTGCCAAGTACTGCTGGACAGTTAAATTTCTATCTCCAAACAGCTTCTTGGCAGAAGGAAGCATTAAGTGCTCTAAAATTTCCTGGCAGATGGCTGTGCTGTTTTTGGCTTTGATATAATACACTGGACTTACACCAGTAGATGACATGGCTCCCCAGACTATCACCGATTGTAGAAATTTTACAGTGGACCTTAAGCTGCTTGTGTGCCTTTCCAGTCTTCCTCCAGGCTCTTAGACAATGAATTTCAAATAAAATGCAAAATTTACTTTTCATCCGATAACCACTGAACAACAGTCCAGTTCTTTTTCTCCTTGGCCCAGGTAAGACACTTATGGCGTTGTCTCTTGGTCATGAGTGGCATGATACAAGGAATATGACAGTTCAAGCCCATGTCCTGGATACATC
This sequence comes from Xyliphius kryptos, assembly GCA_025769995.1. Lineage (NCBI taxonomy): Eukaryota > Metazoa > Chordata > Actinopteri > Siluriformes > Aspredinidae > Xyliphius > Xyliphius kryptos. The sequence goes on from JAOUQT010329616.1 coordinate 8,244, forward strand.
TGTGCATAATGGCTCTTGAAGCACTGACTCTAGCAGTAGTCCCCTCTTTGTGAATCTCTCCCAAATTTTTTACTGCCTTCTTCTTGATTCTCCTTTTAATGCTGCGATTATCCAGATTGCTTGTGCATTTTTTTCTACTAATTGTTTTCCCTTCCACTCAACTTTCCATTAATATGCTTGGATATAGCACTCTGTGTACAGCCAGCTTCTTTAGTAATGGCCTTTTGTGGCATACCCTCCTTGTGGAGTGTGTCAGTGAATGCCTTTGTCTTTACTATGATTGTGTATCTTACTGAATCAGACTAAGGGACCATTTTAAACGCCTCAAAAGCCTTTGCAGGTGTTTTGTGTAAAATATTATAATTTTCTGAGATAATGATTTTGGGTTTTCATTGGCTATAAGACATAATCATCAACATTAACAGAAACACTTAATATATGCTCTTAATAACACTTAAACTATAATATATGCGTTTCACGTTTTGTATTGAAATACTGAAATAAATTAACTGATATTTGCTGATATTCTATTTTATTCAGATGCACCTATATATCTATATCTATAAGAAATGGTCAAACAATATGTTTATATTTATATATGTTCTCAATAACCCATTTCAGTTACATTTATGAGACTTTAAAGCTTATATAGTTATAATATTAAAATGAAAAAAGGAAACTCATTAGAGATGACATCTATCCTTTATATAAAGGTTAACATATTACTAATATCTAACTAAGTTAATGCATCATTTATAGGTAAAAATGTATAGTGTAGGCCTAACATTCAAAACATACAAAAGAAGAAAATAGTTTATAAAAGAATAAAAATAGTTTATATGGATAATAATCCATCAGAGTTTTTTTTCTGCAGAGGAAATAAATATTAAAACAGTCATTTTTTTACATATTATTTTATATTACATATTATTATTTTATTTTACATATTAAGATTTGTCTTGCTACATGTCCAATTTTTGAAGCTGTAGACATTATAATAAGTTTTAATTTCTTGTTCCTCATGACAGGGAGAAATCAGGTTCAGGCACTGTTCCAGATGTTAACATTCCGGGAGTGGGGGTTGTCTGTTGCAGACCTGGGTGTTTATTCTCCTGAAAAAAGACCATCTTTTGTTCTGTAAAGTTTTTGCAAGGCCATCTTAACAAGATAATGTCCCAGCATCTGTTTCATCTGTCTTTACTTCCAGGCTCCAAGTCATATATTTTATGTCAGGGTCTTTAGGCATATCCTTATCTTTGGCTTGTTAAAAGGCTCAGTGTCAGCCAGGTTTTATCAAAAAGGGGTCAAAAAGAAGGAATTAAGCAGTATCGTTAGGCACGGGCAAGCATTCACTATATTTAGTGAAAGCAAAGGTTACAGTTAGGAAGTATTTATTTCCCATGTCTTTGTGAGTGCGCCTACCTAGTCGATTTGCAGGTCAGACTGTGGGAACGTATTTTTGCTCTGTGGGTTAGTATTGAGGGTTGGATCGTGTTGAGTGCGGGACTTTTTTCGGTAGACATGAATGTCATATGTGTCTATCAGGTATTTGCATGCCATGAACAGCTCTTTATGTTTTGCTCGCTGTTACGCAACCATCAACATCAGATGGTAAGAAAAATGTAGTCGAGCTTAGTTTGAGTCGATACCTTTATACCTTTATCAACTGCTAACTGGATGGTGATCAAAATGGCTGCAGCATACTGAGATGACTGTGGACTGAGTTGGTCCATCTGAGGTTTTAAGTGGTGTTATCGACCTATATTACCCCCACTGCTGCCTGGAGTTGGGTTTTTTCGTAGTGGAATGAGCACCCATGAACATATCCCGTAGTCATGTCTCGACATGTGTTGGCATTAAAGTGTTTGTGATTGCCCATCTTTGGTGGTTCTGGTTGGAAAAGTGGGGCAATTTAGGCACAACTGTTGTCCTGGCATTAACGACAGTTCGCAATACCAGTACCTAATTGTTAATTTAAATTTTGGGCTTAAACAATCTCAATATCAAAACCTTGTTAAACAAGAGGCGACGAGCATTGGTTACTATGCCGTCTCGGAGTTGTTGGCTATGTAGGAAATTGTTTCAACAGTCACCTTTTTTCCCCTAAGTACTGGGAGAAAGGCTTAACTATGTTTAGCAATGGCTTTTCACAGTCAGTATACAAAACCGAATCCAAAAAAGTTAAGATAAAGTACAAACTGTAAATAAAAATGGAATTCAATAATTTACAAATAATAAAAACTAATATAGTATTCACAATAGAACAGACAACATATCAAATGTCACTTGAAATTTTGTGACTGCAACGCATCTCAAAGAAGTTGGGACAAGGCCATGTTTACCACTCTGGGACCCTTTTGTCTTTAAAACACTGTAAATGTCTGGGGACTGAGGAGACAAGTTGCTCAAGTTATGTCTTAGGTGAGCAACTAGAATCTGTGATGCGCCAAATGTTGCCATCTGTTTTACCTCAGGCTGGTCAGTTCAGTACCCGGACCCTATTTCTACATAGCCATTATGCTGTAATTGATCTAATTTTCCCCCTGAAATAGTCTGAATGGGGGCTTATGTTGCTCTAGAACCTATATATAATTTTCAGCATTTATAATGTCCTTCCAGATGTGTAAGCTGCCCATTCCACATGCACTAATGCAACCTCATACCTATTGGAGATCTAGGTTTCTGAACTGAGCGCTGATAACATCTTGGGTCTTCCTTTTCCTCTTTAGTACAAATGACACAGCTTCCCTGATTTCCATAAAGAACTTCAGATTATGATTCGTACGACCACAGAACAGTTTTCCACCTTTCCACAGTCCATTTTAAATGAGCCTTGGCCTAGAGAAGATGTCTGCGCTTCTGGATCTTGTTTAGATATGGCTTCTTCTTTGAACTATAGAGTTTTAGCTGGCAACGGTGGATGGCACAGTTAATTGTGTTTACAGATAATATTCTCTGGAAATATTCCTGAGCCCATTTTGTGATTTCTAATACAGAAGCATGCCTGTATGTGATGCAGTGCTTTCTAAGGGCCTGAAGATCACAAGCACCCAGTATATATTTCGACCCTTGACCCGTACGAACAGAGACTCTTCCAGATTCTCTGAATCTTTTGATGATATTGTGCACTGTTGATAATGATATATTCAAACTCTTTGAAATTCTCCACTGTCGAAGTTCTTTCTGATATTGCTCTAATATTTGTCGGTGCAGAATTAGGGGGATTGGTGATCCTCTTCCCATCTTTACTTCTGAGAGCTGCTGCCACTAAAAGATGTTCTTTTTATACCCAGTCATGTTAATGACCTATTGCCAGTTGGTCCTCCAGGTGTTCTTTTTTAGTACCTTTAACTTTTCCTGCCAATTATTGCCCCGTCCCAACTTTTTTGAGCTGTGTTGCTGTCACGAAATTCCAAATGAGAATATATTTGGCATGAAATTTTAAAATGTCTCACTTTAGACATTTGAGATTTTGTCTATGGTGCTTTGTGAATACAATATCAGTTTTTGATATTTGTAAATTATTGCGTTCCGTTTTTATTTATAGTTTGTACTTTGACCCAACTTTTTTGAAATTGGGTGTGAACTGTGTGTGTATATGCACGGTATGTCATAAGTCCCTCTTACACCCTGTATATAGATAATCAGATTCCATTTAGGATTTGCTCAGCGGCTTTCTCTAACTTTCCAGTTTTTATTCTTTCTCTGTTCACTGTTCGATGTAGGGATTCTCTGCTGCCACAAAGCCATTTTACCCAGAACGCTTTGTTTAAATAGACTTTAAATGAATTGGGTGATTATGTATAACCTGCTCTGTTTTCTGCTCATTCTTAATAGGCCATACATACTATGTATTACCTTCATATTATATCGTTGCTAGTTTGTCCTGCTGGTTTTGTTAATGAAACTAAATTGAGGAATAATGCCTCTTGTATGAGGAGTTTTGTAACGTTTCAAAACCAGTCAGTATTGTTGCAGTGGCAGTAGAAATTAAAATCAGCACATATTTTCAAGCATGATGACAATAGGTGTGGTCATCATCTTCATCATCCGGTAATCATTTCATGCAAATTCTGCTGCTAAAATTTGTACTTTGCAAACTCAGATATAATTTTAATAAAGATTTTAATTGAGTCAATGTATCCTAATTAATAAGAAAAATACAACATCAAATACTAAAATACATGAACACATGGAATTCTCAGGCCGGCCATGGCTGAAAATACAGGGTTGCGGGCTGGGGACCAATAGATCACCAGGCAAGTCATGGCTGAAATGCCATTGAGTAAGTCACCCAACCCCCAACTGCTTCCCGTGTACTTCAATGGGCATATAATATATTTACATATAATACAAGCTTTTCCTGTTTTGAACTGTACAAGTATGAAATGAGTTGCATGTTGTTTGATGGAAGCCTGCTTTATACAACCCATTTGTCTCTTGGCAGGTTTTCAGGAGCACCTTACTTTCTCCTGACTATAAATCACGTAACGAGATCGTCCGTGCCAATTCCAGCTCATCCTTAAATCATACAGGCATGTCTATAATTAAATCAGGGACCTTGCAGGTGAGGACTATACACATAAATATTGTCATGAAATGTTTTTGGTGGTATAAAAGCAGTTTGCTTTAATGTTAAATACCCTCACTTGATTACTGGATTGCATTTCATCAAAGAATTAAAACAGAAACTTTTTTTCTTTCTAGAAAAATGGTAAGCATTTTAGTTAGTGATTACTTCACTTCTTACTTAGAAGAAATCATTAAAATGAGGCAGTTATGGTCAGGAGTTTAAATCCCAGCGCTAGGAACATAGTAGCGCTACGGCTGACTATGTTTGAGTGGATATTATGGTTAGGAGGTACACAGAACTAAGAGTCTCATACCAAACTTTCGTTATTATACGATAGTTAAGTAAGTCAAATGTAACCATATACTAATCTATTGTTATACAATATAAGATCTGCTGAAGTAGCATGATTCCTCTAGTTCTGATTCTGAACAACCAGCAAATAGAAATACATGTGGAAACTGAACAGGTGCCAATGTATTAAGGTGTAAGCTGAGTAAGATTTAACTGCAAGGTTTTATATCAGAACATGGAACTTAGGAATTTCTGAAAAGTGATTTAAAGGGGAAATTTGTTGTGTGTGTGTGTTTGTGTGTGTGTGCTACATTTCATCCAGATAAAGTCATAGTAACTATGTGGAAAAACATCGTAAACATTTTTGCTTGATGATTCAGTGTCAAGTGTCAGTTTCGTTATGCTCAAACAACAATAGGTAA